>SKCR01032338.1:0-21756 GCA_019454045.1 Zanthoxylum bungeanum
TCTATTCTCCATTTTTTGCTAGCACAAGTAAGGGATCAAAAGAGGTGATAGGG
This sequence comes from Zanthoxylum bungeanum, assembly GCA_019454045.1. Classification (NCBI taxonomy): domain Eukaryota; kingdom Viridiplantae; phylum Streptophyta; class Magnoliopsida; order Sapindales; family Rutaceae; genus Zanthoxylum; species Zanthoxylum bungeanum. The sequence goes on from SKCR01032338.1 coordinate 54, forward strand.
AAACCATCAAAGAGCTTGGAATACAAAAGCTTGGAGCTTCAAGTCTTCTTCCTCCTCTTGGCCGAATCTTCCAACACTTGGAGCTTCCACCATTTGATCATCTTCTTCATCACATAGCTTTGTAAGTATGATTCCGCCATGCTTCAAGTCTTTTATATATATTCATTTTTAGTATTTCATGAATGCTTAATCTTTCCTTGGGACATATTATAGAAACCAACAATAGAGTGCTAGTTCTGTGTCCTGCGTGATCATCACCTCCATATGTCTGAAGCGATACTTCCATCTTGACATCACATCCAGTACACTACGATTCTCGATAAACCCAGAAGAGGTGTACACAGAACCGGTTAAGGTCCTCAACCACCAAAACCAAAGTTTACCGATTGTCGCAAGTACTAGCGATGTAAGTCTCAGGTTAAGACCATATACACCTACCCTGATGCGGCCTCCCATAGACACGCAGACATACTACCAATGGGATTCCGCGGGGTCTATCCAGAGCGAAGCTGTTTTCCGTACCATCGGTAAAACACAACCTCCTATCGCACTTGCATAAGTATCCAATACTTAAATATATGAGAACTATGCCGTTGTGCCCTCACAACGTGCACAAGCGCAAATATAGTCAATTCCGCATTATCGATGTCCAGTCTCGATAATACTACGGCTAGGGATATTTAATGATTAAACCTTTGGGGACTGATACTGTCTCATGCATATCATTCTCAGTCCAGGTACTAATCATATGGACTTCGCCATTTATAAGTCAAAGTAAATAATATTACAAAACGGCAAAAGGCAATTTCATTATCACATAGTTAATTTTGTACAATAATAACAATATCATTTACAAACAGTGACGCTATGGGACATAATGTCTAACACCATCAGTCATACGGGTGTGAAAGATTCTCTTCACCAACTCGTACCTCGCCATCCGCTTATTAGTGCGGTGAAGATCTTGCAATCTTGCCATCATATTATAAGGATCCAAGTCCCTATTTTGGCGACGAAAGTGTTGAGTCATTGAAGCAAGCATGATCGACTGAGCCGTGTCACAATCATCACTGTGAGTTTTCCATAACTCCAGCTCAAGTGGCTCAGTGGGCTTGGGCCCGAGAGGTCTCTGAATCGTATACAGTATCCTCTCTGGCCCAAGGACTATCCTTAGGTTCATTTCCCAATCAGCAAAGTTTGTCCCCTTAAAGACATTGTCACCCATGATGATGTCACGGACATTTACCTTGCTAGCCATCTTAACTACGATAGTCCAACTATCTAGTTAACGATAAAATGGGTACAGTCAAACTGTTACAAGAAAAATAACATTTTATTAGTCCAACTAATGTTAAAATATTGACGAAATAAATTTTGTAAACGCGTAAAGCTAAGTATCTGAATGAAATTGCAAACTCAATACTAGCCTCCCACTATTTTCTACAAGTCTCTAACCCTCTGTTGAGTACTCGGGAAATCCAATTTCCTAGTGGGCTAGGATCCCGTTAAATAACACACAACCTTGACTTTGGCCAACAAGTTGTATGATATTTAACTAGGTAGATCTCGAAGATCAATTGGATCCCATCCAATTCCTAGATCCGGTAGGTGGACATCCAAGTCCGAAACATATATATCTAATATATACGTCAATGTATCCAATACATTTTCCTAACCGTTTCCTCTGAATCAACTAAGCCTTGGCTTTGGCACAACAAACCTAATGATTCCAGTTAAGCGGGACCCATTGACAAGGAAAGTTTCGTAATCAATGTCGATGGACAAGAAGTGATCTTGACTTTGGCCAACAAATCACAACTTGGACAGGACACCGATGTGGAACAAAACTCTCATGATTCAAACACATCCTTAATTGACAAAGGTCTTGACTTTGGCCAACAAACCAATGCCAATTTCGGATCTTGAGAAAGAATCATTCAACGGAAGGAAAATCGCTTAATATTGTTTGAGGGATTTTTCGCGTAATTGGCAACCAATTAATTTATCTTTGTTAGGTCTCATCATCATACACCCTTAAGCATGCTTCTAAAACATCATAAAGCGCGTAAAGTAAAGTAATAGTGATATGCGGATGGATATATAAACAACTTGTTCCTAGAACAAATCACTCCCTTTCTTCTCCCCGCTAGCACTATTCTACTTCTACCCAATTACATAATACAATAAGAGAAACCTCATTTACATTGAGGGGAATTAGGTGAGAAGAGAATACAAAGAGATAAAGAGATAAGGCTGGACACGCAGGTCCAATTTATAAATTCCAAATTTACAATAATTTCTAAAATTACCCTTCCCTTCTAATATCCATCCGATATACACTATTCATACAACACATCCACATTCATTCATTCATTCAAGGCATGTTATACAACCAATCAAATCCAATTAATTAGTCTTTAATTAGGTGAGAATACAATGTTCAAACGATTGTTTGCATTTGCGCGAGTCCAACTCGTTTTGAGAATAAATACATATTGTATGAATTCACGAATTATATCGAACTACTGTTAAATCCAATTTAAGTCGTATTCAATACTAATCCTATTATTTAATTCTAAATTAAATATTTACACTTTTATTGTGCTTTTATAACTTAGATTCCAAATCTAGTACTATTGGGTCTCAAAGCCCAACTAACATCTAATGTCCGTTTAATTAAAGTCCGATGGGCTTTCTATTGATTTCATTAGGCTTGGGCCTTGGTCAATGTGGGTCAAACCCAATTTCCAAGCCCAATAAGGAATCACCCTCATTTGCCTTAAAATCAATATCAAGCCCATAAGGCCCAATTAAATATAAAAGCCCATTTATTACATTTGGACTTAAATGGTGTGATTTAGGCCCATGTTGGATCCAATCCAAATGGTCCACATCTACTTGGCCCAACCAAGCCCATTTATGACCAAATATAATAGTTTTAGGCCCAATTCCAATTTAAGCCCAATTAACCAAATTTTAAAATTCCAAATTTTATAACTTAATTAATTAAAGTGTATTTTCATGATTAATCCTTTAAATCAATATTCCCAAAATATCAAATTAATCTATTAATCATATTTTTATCTTAAATACATGTCCAACATTATTTAATCAAAAAATCAAGTCCCTAATTTTCATCAAGCATTCGGCCAAGGTGATTAAAATGGTTCCGATTTCGTTTTCAATCCAATCGAGTTACAAATCATCATCTCCATATTATTTCAAGTCATCCAATGTCTTAAAATTAAAAAATCATCTAGTCCACATGCTTGCATGTATTCGGCCAAGCCTCATTTGGGTTGGAAAAATTAATCCAATTTATTTTCCATGAAATTGATGATGTATAACCTATTTAAACCATCTAAGCATATTTAATCAAGCAAACTCATCAAATCATGCTTCAAACAATTTTCCCCAAATAACATCCTAAATATTTGCATGCTTTTTAAGCTCAATGATACCATTGTTGTAAATCTAATATCCATGTCCCACACGTTTCCAAGTGAAAGTGGGCCCACGTGCACTCACGCGTTCGGATCCGATATTTCCGAAATACCGAACTTACGTCGCGACGTTAATTAAATCGAATTTAAATAAATAATTGCGCCTAGCGAAATTATTATTTACGTCGCTAACGAATTAATTCTAAATTAACTCGTTTGCCGAATTAAAATCTAATTTTAATTTCGCGTCGAAATCGAATTCCGATTATTATATCGAATATAATAATTTTACGATTAATTCTAAATTAATCGTTCTCTCTCTTTATATAGTACTTTATCCAAGATAAAGTCTCTCCGTAATTAATCCAAGATTAATCGAGTTTGAATCATACGTCATTGGTGAATCTTCGGGAAGCGACCCAAGAGACCTCTAGATATGTGTGGCAGTAAATCCGGTTGTCGAACTATTCGAACACGTACGTACCAAGTACTACGTTTTTACCGATTTACAAGACAAGGTTAGCTTCTAGCAAAACGCCATGCCTACCCAATTCTCTAGAAATATTCTTACTGGAATATTAGATCTATAACAGGCGTATTATACCGTAGTATAGTGTATATCGAACCAGTATCGGATGATCACATGTAAGGCCTGGGGCTGGATATGTGTATGCCCCGTACGATACACATATCGGACATCAAGCAACCAGTCTATTTGAATCGGATAATCCTGACCTAGTCATATTATCCCGATGGTTGCAACCATTATAGAGTACTCGTTCTGTATCCCTCGCGATCATCATCTCCATATGTCTGAAGTGATACTTCCATCTTGACATCACACCCAGTACACTACGATTCTCGATAAACCCAGAAGAGGTATACACAGAACTCGTTAAAGCTCTGGACCACCAAACCTAAATTTTACCGATTGTCGGAAGTACTAGCGATGCAATCTCAGGTTAAGATCATATGCACCTACCCTGAAGCGGACTCCCATAGACACGCAGACATACTACCAATGGGACTCCGCGGGGTCTATCCAGAGCGAAGCTGTTTTCCGTACTATCGGTAAAACACAACCTCCTACCGCACTTGCATAAGTATCCAATACTTAAATATATGAGAACTATGTCGTTGTGCCCTCACAGCATGCACAAGTGCAGTACTAGTCTATTCCGCATTATCGATGTCCAATCTCGATAATACTACGACTAGGGATATTTAATGATTAAACCTTTATGGATTGATACTGTCTCATATCATCATAATCCGGAACTAATCATAGGGACTTTTACCATTTATATATCAAAGTAAATAAATTACAAAACGGTAAAAGGCAATTTCATTACTACATAGTTAATTTTGTACAATAATACAATATCATTTACAAAATAGTGACGCTATGGGTCATTACTGTCTAACACTTTGTCCATCGCGGATGTGTTTGAATCATGAAGGCTTTGTTCCATATCGCATGTCTTGTCCAAGTTGTGATTTGTTGGCCAAAGTCAAGATCACTTCTTGTCCATCGACATCGATTACGAAGCTTTCCAAAGTCAATGGGCCACGCTTAACTAGAATCATTAAGCTTGTTGAGCCAAAGCCAAGGCTTAGTTGATTTAGAGGAAAAAGGTTAGGCAATATATTGGATATATTGGAGATATGTTTTGGACATGGATGTCCACCTACTAGATCTAGGAATTGGATGAGATCCAATTGATCTTAGAGATCTACCTAGTTAAGTTTCATACAATTTGTTGGCAAAAGTCAAGATTGTGTGTTATTTAACGGGATCCTAGCCCACTAGGAAACTAGGTTTCTCGAGTACTCAACAGAGGGTTAGAGGCTCGCCGAAAAATAGTGGGAGGCAAGTATTAAATTTGCAATTTCATTTAGATACTTGCCAATACGCGCTCATTTCATTTTTCGTCATTATTTAAATATAAATATATTAGTTAGACTAATATTTAATTGTTGTTTTAATTAAACAGTTGGACTGTATTCAAACTACTTCATTTGTAGTTGGTTATATAATTGGATAATAGTAATCAATACATTTGAATATAACCGATCAATTGTAGCTGATTATATAGTTAGACTATAGTAATCATTATATTCAATTGTACCCGAAATCGTTGATTGGATAGTTAGACTATTGGAATCAAGATAACTGAAAGATTAGCGTTTAAAACATAATCATGGGTGAAAATGTCTTTAAACGGCTTCAATTTTCCGATTGGGAACAGAACATCAGGATATTCCTGAGAGTCGAGAAGTTACTCTATTTGATAGAGCAACCTCTCGGGCCTAAGCCAGGAGTTGAGTGAATAGTGGAGCATGAGCTTTAGAAGACTCATAGTGATGAAAACTTTAGTGCTCAATCTGTTATGCTTGCCGCAATAAATCCTTAATTTCTTCGTCAAAACTAAGGATTGGATTTTTATACCATGATGATGAAATTAAAGGATCTTCTAAGATCTATCCTTAGATCTTAGAAGTACTAATTTCAAAAGAAGCTATTTCACTCGCATATGTCAGAGGGTACATCTGTCGAGCACTAGGTGTCGCAGATGATTGCTGACATCGATCAGCTAGGTTAGCTGGGCATTACCTACGTGTCGAGAGTACCAAAGATTTGATCTTATAGTCTCTACCTGAAAGCTGGGGCAGGTTCATTATGAACCAAGAAAAAACTCTTGGAGAGTTGATGGCTATGCTCTAGGTGGCAGAGCCAGAGCTTCTAAAATGGGCAAAGGCAAAATCATCACAGTCTTTTAGGAAGAAAAATGACATATCCCAAGATGCCTACCTAAACTGTGGCAAACGGGGTCACTGGATGCGTGACTTCCGTATGGACAAGGCAGACATGAAGGAAGTGAAGGCGGGGCAAGGCTCCGGCTTCAAGTATGTTTTTCATAAACATGGTCAGTATTAGTTTCAAAATTGGATTTTTGATACTAGATGTGGTACATAAATATCTACTGATCTGCAGAATCTGCTGATTAGCAGGATACTAACTTCATTTGAGATCTACCTGCGAGTCGAAAACGGAACGTGAGTCGATGTTTTAACCTTAGAAACCTAAGTTTTGGAACTGCCATTAGGGCATGTACTTAAAAAAGGAAAATTTTATAATGTACCTAGTTTGACTAGAAACATTATCTCTATATCAAGTACAACTCATTGCGGGTATACATTTATATTCTAGAACACAAAGTATTTTTTTTATAAAGATGATATCGATATAAACACATTAGATGTGAATAACAGTATTTATATTTAGAATATAAATTAATCTCATACATATATCATGACAAATAAATAGCTCAAACTGAAATAATCAGATGAGACTTATTTGAGGAAATGTTGTCTGTGACACATTAACAAGACTCGTATATCTACACTTTCGAAGAGTTGGTTGTTGGTGTTTTCCAAACATCCCAATGATCATTATCAAGCAAGAAACAAGTATAAATACACATCAAAGGAGGTGAGGAATACTCACAATGAACGGATTGGATTCATCGAAGAACAAAACTCCATTTCCTTCCTCTGTCAAGCTCGGAAAACTCACTGGTTTGGGCTCCAAGGATTCGGCAGTGGTAGTTTTTCTTCCACAATTTTCGGCCATTGATGTCCTCCATGTAGTGAGTTCCCTATCACCTTAGGATGACTCCTATGTGTGTTAGCACCCAAGAAATTTGCCACAAGTTTCCTTAGCTTCTCCTTTATCACTCGGTCAAACCAGAAAAAGAAGGCAGAAACTGTGAAAGAGAGAGAGGAGTTTTTGGCTCCAAAATCGTATCCAAGGAGAGAGAAGGATGAAAATGTGTAAAAGTTAATTTGTTTTCCAAAAACAAATAAAACATATACCAAAAACTTTTCCAAAAAGTCAAGCATTAAATGCTTTCAATCATCTCACATCAACTCACATCAATCAATCAATCAATTGTCACATCACTCAAAGTGACATGTGATTTAACGCTTGATGTGACTAATGATTTGACGCTTGATTTGACTTACGTGCCACACTCGAATTCGAAATATGAATGCGCTCGCAAATAATCCCGGGCTCGGGTTCGCTAATTCCAAATTAACGAATTTTCTGTTGCGACGTAATTAAATGATTACGCCTAGCGAAGTCACTATTCACGTCGCTAACGAATCAATTCTAAATTAATTCGTTCGCCCGAATTAAAATCCGATTTTAATTCCGCGTCGAAATCTAATTTCGTTTAATATATCGAATATATTAATTTATCGATTAATTCCAAATTAATCATTTTCTCTCTTTAAATTATATTTTATCCTAGATAAAATATCTCCGTAATTAATCCCAGATTAATTTTCTCTCTCATCTAATTAATCCCAGATTAATAAAAGTGCAAGTCATACATCATCGGTGAATCTTCGGGAAGCGACCCATGAGATCCCCGGATATGTTGGCAGTAAATTCGGTCGTCGGACTATCCGAACACGTAAGTACCTCGTACTACGTTTATACCGATTTACAAGACAATGTTGGCTTCTAGCAAAGCGTCATGCCTACCCAATTCTCCAAAAACATGCTGACAAGAATAAACGATCTATATCAGGCGTAGTATACATGGTATTGCATATTTCTGTCCAGTATCGAATGATCACGTGCTAGGCCTGGGGCTGGAATTGTGTCTGCCCCGTACGAAGCACATATCGGATGTCAGGTAACTAGTCTCTATAATCGGATAAACCTGACCTTGTCATTTTATCCCGATAGCTGCAGCATTTAAGAGAACCAGTCATGTATCCTACGTGACCATCATCTCCACTATGACTGGAGTGATACTTCTGTCTTGACATCGCACCCAACACACTACGATTCTCAATATACCCAACATTGGCATACACAGAACCTGTTAAAGTCCTAGACGACCGCAACCAAATTATATTGATTGTCGTAAGTATTAGCGGTGCAAGTCTCAAGTTAAGACCAAATACACCTACCCTGATTTCGGACTTCCATAGACACATAGTCATACTACCAAGGGAATTCCGAGGGGGTCTATCCAGAGCGAAGCTATTTCCCGTACCATCGGTAAAACACAACCTCCTATTACACTTACATGAGTATCCTATACCCAAATATATGAGAACTATGTCATTGTGCCCTCACAACGTGCACAAGTGTAATCCTAGTCTTTTACGTATTTATCGATGTCCAATCTCGATAATACTCTGACTAGGGATATTTAATGATTTATCCTTCATGGACTGATACTGTCTCTTATCATTCTCCGTCTAGGAACAAATCATAGGGACCTCCTATTATTTATATATCTAGGTGATCTAATCACAAATGATAAGAGAGCAATCTCCTTTGTCACATAGTTAATTTGTACAACAACACCATGATCTGTACAAATAGTGACGCTGTGGGTCATAATTGTCCAACAATCTCCCACTTGGCCTATAGCCAGTCACTCGAGTGTCTGACACCCGAACTATGTACGGTTGGCTCAAATTACTGAGATAATGTTTCGTCAGCGGATTTGCATGACTATCATCTGATGTGATTTATTCGATCATCACATCGCCATGATGTATGATCCGAACAAATCAAATGAATATCGAAGCATATATCTGGATCGTTGATGAGACCATTATTTCTTTAGCCTACGCTGACGCCTAGCTCAGCCGCTAACAGAATTATATCTAATCTAATTAGATTATTATCGACCCATAACTCTTCTACTGCTGCATCAACTATAGCAATAACCCGCATTTGTTGTTTATTCGGTAAAAATATCTTGCTTGGAAGATTTCCAGCTCACTGTTCCGTTATTCAAACTCTATAGTACCGTTTGCAAATTAGTCATCTTTATCGGTTTGGAAACTTGTAGTAGTGATCCCAGTCACTTCAAGTTCTCCTTCTCCATAGATTAAGACAACATCCTTAGTTCTCTAAGATACTAACAGATGTTCTTAATATCAATCTGGTGACTATCACTTGGGTTGTCTTGTTTATGAATCCATATGCTCAAAGCGTATGAGACACCAGGTCCCGTACATTTTTCAATGTACGGTTTCTCGGAGAGTTTTATCGAAAGCCAAGCTTTCACCGATTGTTTTTATGGGAATATCATTTCCAAGAAATGACATATTATCATTATTTATAGGACATCGATTGTCAGTGCGCTCCCACTAACCCTCTTATATACACAAGAATCATTTCATTTTGAATTAAATCATAAATCATTATGATTACAACAAAACGATAATTCCAAGAACCTATGCTTGCTTCAATCCAAACATGGATCGAACAACCAGCAAACCTTGTTTGCTAGTTTAGATACGACAAAACCAACAGGATGTTGTAAACATCCTCCAAATGGTTTCCTTTTCAGAAAAGCGATTTTCCCGTTAAGCTGACATATTTCATAAATGAAACATGCAGCTTTAGCAAGCATTATCCAAATGGATTTACCGTGGCAACAGTTAAAAGGTTGAATCGTAATCAACACAATGTTGATAACGATACCTTTCCGTTACAAGCCTAGCCTTATACGTTGGTACATTGCCATCCATGTATGTCTTCCTTGAAGACTTATATAGTACCAATAGGCACAATACCTTGCGGTACATCAACTAGTATCCAAACTAAGTTGATATACATGGAATCCATTTCGGATTCATGACACTTTGTCATAATAGGGAGTCGATACCTTGTATCATTTCCTCATACGTAGTCAGTTGGTATACCTCAAAAGATAGACATCCTTACGAGGTGAGATCAGAAACCCATACCCCAGGTTGTTTTCTGACTATCTCCGACTTACGCGGTTCTTTTGTATTCGAAGATTAATGGAATAGTTACATCCTTGATGAACTATATATGTTCCATTAGGATCGGTATTGGACAATTATGACCCATAGCGTCACTATTTGTACAGATCACGGTGTTGTTGTATAAATTAACTACGTGACAAATGAGATTGCACTCTTATCATTTGTGATTAGATCACCTAGATATAAATGATAGGAGGTCCATGTGATTTGTTCCTGGATTGAGAATGGTATGAGACAGTATCAATCCATGAAGGATAAATCATTAAACATCCCTAGTCAGAGCATTATCGAGATTGGACATCGATGAATGCATAAAAGACTAGTATTACACTTGTGCGCGTTGTGAGGGCACAACGACATAGTTCTCATATATTTGGGTATAGGATGCTCATGCAAGTGTAATAGGAGGTTGTGTTTTACCGATGGTACGGGAAACAGCTTCTCTCTGGATAGACCCCCTTGGAATTCCATTGGTAGTATGACTATGTGTCTATGGAAGTCCGAAATCAGGGTAGGTGTATTTGGTCTTAACTTGAGACTTGCACCGCTAATACTTGCGACAATCAATATACTTTGGTTGCGGTCGTCTAGAGCTGTAACAGGTTCTGTGTACGCCAATGCTGGGTATATTGAGAATCTTAGTGTGTTGGGTGTGATGTCAAGACGGAAGTGTCACTCCAGTCATATGGAGTTGATGATCACGCAGGGATACAGAACTGGTTCTCTATATAAGGTTGCAACTGTCGGGATAATATGACTTGGTCATGATTATCAGATATTAAAGAGACTAGTTGCTCGTAATCTGATATATGCTTCGTACGGGGCAGACACTGTACCAGCCCCAGGCCTCGCATGTGATCATCTGATACTGGACAGAAATATGCAATACTACGTATACTACGCCTGATATAGATCATTTATTCCTGTAAGTATATTTCCGGAGAATTGGGTAGGCATGGTGCTTTGCTAGAGTACCTTGTCTTGTAATTCGGTATAAACGTAGTACAAGGTACTTACGTGTTCGGATAGTCCGACGACCGAATTTACTGCCAACATATCCGGGGATCTCATGGGTTGCTTCCCAAAGATTCACCGATGACATAGGACTCGCACTTTTAATTAATCTGGGATTAATTAGATGAGAGAGAAAATTAATCTGGGATTAATTGCGAAGATATTTTATCTGGTATAAAATATCATTTAAAGAGAGAGAATGATTAATTTGGAATTAATCGATTAATTAATTTATTTGATATATTAAACGAAATTGGATTTCGACGAGGAATTAAAATTAAATTTTAATTCGGGCGAACGAATTAATTTAGAATTAATTCGTTAGCTATGTGAATAGTGACTTCGCTAGGCGTAATCATTTAATTACGACGTAACGAAAAATTAGTTAATTTGGAATTATCAAACCCGAGCCCGAGATTTTTTACGAGCGCATTCGCATTTGGAATTCGAGTGCGGCACGCAAGTCAAATCAAGCGTCAAATCGCTAGTCGCATCTAGCGTCACTTCAAGCGTCAAATCACTTGTCACTTTGAGTGATGTGACTTGACAACTTGATGTGAGTTGATGGAAGTGGTTGGAGCTTTTAATTGTTTGACTTTTGAAAGCCAAATTCACATTAAATGAATTTGAAATTCAAATTAGTGTATAAGATACACAAATTTGGAACAAACCAAAAACAACTCTCTTTCTCTCATCTCTCTCATCTCACGCCCAAGAGGGAAAAAGTTCTTCACTGGTCAAGGCAGTCACTGCCGAGAGTCAAGAAGAAATGAGAAGCAAGTGTGGTGATTTTTGTGGCAAAAATCACAAGAGTTAGCACTCCGAGAGACATGTGAAGGTGATAGGGAAGTACACCCATGAGCCGGGAATCGTTCGATGAAGCTTGGAGCTTGTTCGAGGACCTCCAATGGCCGAAACTCAATGGACTGTCACAGCAGCTCACTGCCGAAGAATATAGGGTAGAAGAATAGAGGGCATAATTTCATTTTTGTTGCCTCCGCGTCGCTCAACCGATCAATGTATGGATTCCGCGACTTCCTCGATTGTATTCACTTATGTTTCATGCTTGTAAATTGATCTTGGGATGCTTAGAATCTCCAACAATGGTATCAGAGCATGGTTAAAAGCATGAAAAGTTTAGGGTTAAAATTTGGGTAAATTGATTTTGATCATGTTTAAATGAAATTTGATGATTTTGTATGCTTAATTGATGTTGAATTGAAGATTGATTGGATCAATTTCAAGAAAATTGGATTTGATCATTTTCCCTAAATTGTTGAGGCTTGGCCGAATGAAGTGCCCTAAATGTAGTCTTGGAATTTTTGATTTTTGATCATTGGATGTGTTGGAAATCATTCGGGAATATGATTTAATGTCGATTGTGGAATTAATTGGATTGAATTCGAATCGGAAGTTAAATCCCCAAATTGCCGAGAATGTAAGAGCATGAAATTGGGTTTGATTTTTGTTAAAATGTGTTGTACAAGTTTTAATATTAATGGCATGATTAGTTAGTGTTAATTGATGTTTTAGAAATGTTAATTGGGTAATTAATCATGTAATGCATTTTGATTAATTAAATTGTAAAATTGGATTTTAGTAATTTAATTGAATTGGGCTTGAAATGTTGTTATTGGGCTTATTGGGCTTAGTTGTACTAGGTTGGGTTTAGGCAAAGTTGGTTGGATCCAATTGGGCCCAAAACCACATCCATAAAGCCCAAATGCGACTTAATGGACCTTTAAAGTTTAATTGGGCCTAATGGGCCAAGATTGATTTCTAGGCTTATGGGGTAACTCCCAAATTGGACTTTGGTTATCGGTTTGATCCGAGTTGACCAAAAGTCCACGCCTTAAGAAATTAATTAAAAGCCCATTGGACTTTAATTAAATTAATGTCGGACGTTAATCAGGCTTTGAGACCCGTTGCGATTAAATTTGGAATTTAAATCGTAAAGGTTTATAAATAAAGTGTAATATTTAATTTGGAATTAAATAGTGAATTAGAATTAAATGCATATTGAATTGGATTTAATTATGTAATTTAATTTAATTCAAGAATTCGTACTTGGAGTACTTGTTCGCAAAACGAGTTTGACTCGAGCAAAATCAAATCGTTGTTTGAACATTGGATGATCACTAATTATCAGATTAATTAATTGGATTAGATTGATTGATAACATGCTTGTGTGAATACATAGTTGCGATGCATGAACAATGTATATCAGATGGATATTAGATGGGTGTGGCAATTTTAGAAATTGTTGTAATAAATTTGATTTATTAATTGGACCTGCGTGTCCAGCCTTATCACCTCCTTATTCTTTGTATTCTCTTCTCACCTATTCCCCTCAATCTAAATGAGGTTTCTTTAGAAGTGTAGTGTAACGGGTAGAAGCAATACTTGTGCTAGCGGGAGAGAGAAATACAGAGATTTGATATAGGATCAATGTGTAAAGTATCCATCCGCATATCATTATTATTTTTCATATGCGCTTTATTATGTGTTTAGAACGCATGTTTAAGGGTGTATGATGATGAGACCTTAACAAAGATAACAAATTGGTTGCCAATTTGCACTCGAAAAACCCTCGCATAATATTATGCGTCTTTCCTTCAATTGAGTGATTCTCACTCTGTTGGTTTCTATGATTAGTCCCAAGATCATAATGAACAATGAAATGCGAATGAATAACAAAGAAGAGTGGCGGAAACACACTTACATTGATCGGTTTAGGATGTGTTGATGAACAAAATATTTCCTCCTCCAAGTGTCCAAGATTCGGCCAAGGCAAAGGTGGAAGATCCAAGCTTTGTTTTGTCTTTCCAAGCTCTTGAATAGGTTTCCCTATCATCTATTGATGATCCTTGAAGAGTGCTAGCCCTTGGTGAATTTTTGCAACAAGAATTCACACCTTTTTCTTCACAAATTTTTGCTTAGAAAATAAAAATGAGAGAGAGCAAAACTGTCACACAGTTTCGGTAATGGGAGAGAAATTAGAAGATGAAGATTTTGATTTCAAAAATCAATATATTTATTTCAAAAACAATTAATTAATCATATACCAAAAGTTGGTTTAGGTATATGTCAACATGTCTTTCACCTTTTCAATTTGGAGTGTTTTACACTCTTCACCAACAACCTCACCTAAACACATCAAACAGGTGACATGTGATGTGATGGTTGATGTGACATGTGGGCCCCACTCGATTCCGAATGAGAGTGGGCCCGCAAACACTCCCGGGCTCGGGTTCGCTAATTTCGAATTAACAAACTTCCGTCGCGACGTAATTTAAATCGAATTTAATTAAATAATTATACCTAGCAAAATTACTATTCACGTCGCTAACGAATTAATTCTAAATTAACTCATTTGCCCGAATTAAAATATAATTTTAATTCTGCGTCGAAATCTAATTCCGAATAATATCTCAAATATATTATTTTAATGATTAATTCCAAATTAATCTTTCTCTCTCTTAAAATAGTACTTTATCCAAGATAAAGTCTTTCCGCAATTAATCCCCGATTAATTTAGCTCAAATCATACGTCATTGGTGAATCTTCAGGAAGCGACCCAAGAGATCCCTGGATATGTTGGCAGTAAATACAGTCGTCGGACTATCCGAACACGTACGTACCTCGTACTACATTTTTACCGATTTACGAGACAAGGTTGGCTTCTAGCAAAGCGCCATGCCTACCCAATTCTCCAGAAATATTCTTACTAGAATATACGATCTTTATCAGGCGTAGTATACCGTAGTATTATGTATTGCGATCCAGTATCGGATGTCACGTGCGAGGCCTGGGGCTGGAATAGTGTCTGCCCCGTACTTATCAGATAATCATGACCTTGTCATATTATCCCAATGGTTGCAACACTATAGATAACCAGTTCTGAATCACTGCGTGATCATCATCTCCATATGTCTGAACTGATACTTCTGTCTTGACATCACATCCAATACACTACGATTCTCAATAAACCCAGAAGAGGTGTACACAGAACCTGTTAAAGTCCAGGATGACCAAAACCAAGGTTTACCGATTGTCGCAAGTATTAGCGATGCAAGTCTCAGGTTAAGACCAAATACACCTACCCTGAAGTCGACTCCCATAGACACATATACATACTACCAATGAGATTCTGCGGGGTCTATCCAGAGCGAAGCTGTTTTCCGTACCATCAATAAAACACAACCTCCTATCGCACTTGCATAAGTATCCTATACTTAAATATATGAGAACTATGCCATTGTGCCCTCACAACGCGCACAAGTGCAATACTAGTCTATTCCACATTATCGATGTCCAATCTCATAATACTACGACTAGGGATATTTAATGATTAAACCTTTATGGATTGATACTGTCTCATATCATCTCAATCTGGAACTAATCATATGGACTGTTACCATTTATATATGAAAGTAAATAAATTACAAAATGGTAAAAGGCAATTTCATTACTACATAGTTAATTTTGTATAAAAACACAATGTCTTTTACAAACAGTGACGCTATGGTTCATAACTGTCCAACAATCTCCCACTTGGCCTATAGCCAGTCACTCAAGCATCTAATACCTGAACTATATACATGTCGCTCAAACTTTGGCTGAGGAATAGCTTTCATCAGCGGATCTGCCATGTTTTCATCTGATGCGACCGTCTCGACCTTCACATCGCCACGATGTATGATCTCATGAATCAGATGGAAACGTCGAAGAACATGCTTGGATCGTTGATGAGACCGCGGTTCCTTAGCCTGCGCTATAGCTCCGTTATTGTTACAATACAATGGAACAGGCTCAGCTGCTAACGGAACTACTCATAATCCAATTAGGAATTTTCGGATCCAAACTGCTTCCTTTGATGCTTCAGCTGCAGCAATGTACTCCGCTTCTGTTGTTGAATCGGCAACAGTCTTTTACTTGGAAGATTTCCAGCTCACTGCTCCGTTATTCAAACAAAATATGTACCCGGATTGCGACTTGGAGTCGTCTTTGTCGGTTTGGAAACTTGCATCGGTATACCCTGTTACCTCAAGTTCTCCATCTCCATAGATTAAGAAAGCATCCTTAGTTCTTCTAAGATACTTTAGGATATTCTTAATCGCCATCCAGTGACCTTCACCTGGATCGGCCTGATAGCGACTACACATACTGAAAGCATAGGAGACATCAGGTCGCGTACATATCATGGAATACATGATCGATCCGACTGCCGAGGTGAACGGTATCCGACTCATGTTGTCTCTCTCATCTTGTGTTTTAGGACACATGTCCTTAGATAGATAGATGCCATGTGACACTTGCAACAGTCCCATTTTGGACTGATCCATGTTGAATCTCTTCAACACTTTGTCAATATACGTGCACTGGGAGAGTCCAAACAGCTTTCTAGATCAATCCTTGTAGATCTTTATTCCCATAATAAAGGTTGCTTCTCCCAGATCTTTCATGGAGAATTTCAATGAAAGCCAAGCTTTCACCGACGTTAGCATGAGAATGTCATTGCCTATTAGCAACACATCGTCAACATAAAGGACAATAAAAGTCAGTGCTATCCCACTGACCTTCTTGTATACACAAGGATCACCTTCGTTTTGAATGAAATCATATTCTTTTATGATCTCATCAAAATGTTGGTTCCATGACCGCGATGTTTGCTTCAGTCCATAAATGGACCGATTTAACTTACAAACCTTGTTTGCAAGTCTGGGCAAGATAAAACCGTCAAGATGTTGCATATAAACATCCTCCGAAGGGTTTCCGTTAAGGAAAGTGGTTTTAACGTCCATCTGTCATATCTCGTAATCGAAATATGCAGCAATAGCAAGCATTATCCGAATGGATTTAATCATGGCAACGGGTGATAACGTTTCGTCGTAATCGACACCATGTCGTTGACGATACCCCTTCGCTACAAGCCTAGCTTTGTACGTTTGTACGTTGCCATCCATGTCGGTCTTCTTCTTGAAGACCCATTTGCATCCAATAGGCTTTACACCTTCTGGTGCATCAACCAGTGTCCAAACATGGTTGGTGTACATGGAATCCATTTCGGACTTCATGGCCTCTTGCCATAAAGCAGAATCAATATCTTGTATCGCTTCCTCATACGTAGTCGGTTCGTTATCCTCAATGAGATTTTTAGAATAAGGTTCCATAAAAATCTGTTTGATAGATATCATATTGGATATGAACAGGAAAGAAACCCGGTTTCTCATTCCTGAAAATTTGGGAATGCTAGGCATATGTTTGGATGATACCAAACTAAAACCCAAATTGGATAAGTGCCGAATTGTAGGTTATCCTAGAGATACATAAGTATAGTACTTATACAACTCACTAGAGAACAATTAGATTGTTGCTCACCATGTGGTTTTCCTAAGAGGAATACCGATATGCAGTGGTAAGTGGGAGGATAGTAAAACTCGATGAAAATCAGAGTAATACTATTCCAGGCATCGAATCCTAATGGAACACAAATAGTTCATCAAGGATGAAACTATACCATTAATCTTCGAATAAACAAGAACCGCGTATGTCGGAGAGAGTCAGAAAAAAACCTGGGGTATGGGTTTCTGATCTCACCTCATAAAGATGTCAATCTTATTGAGGAATACCAACTGACTATGTATGAGGAAGTGATACAAGGTATCAACTCCCTAATCATGACAAAGTGTCAGGAATCCGAAATGGATTCCATGTATATCAACTATGTTTGGACACTAGTTGTTGTACCGCAAGGCATTGTGCCTATTGGTACTATATAAGTCTTCAAGGAAGACATACATGGAAGGAAACATACCAACGTATAAAGCTAGGCTTTTAGCGGAAAGGTATCATTATCAACATTGTGTTGATTACGATTTAACCTTTTACCTATTGCCACAGTAAATCCATTTGGATAATGCTTGCTAAAGCTGCATGTTTCATTTATGAAATATGTCAGCTGAACGGGAAAATCACTTTCCTGAGAAGGAAACCTTTTGGAGGATGTTTACAACATCTTGACGGTTTTGTCATACAAAAACTAGCAAGCAAGGTTTGCAGGTTATTCGATCCATGTTTGGATTGAAGCAAGCATAGGTTCTTGGAATTATCGTTTTGATGTAATCATAATTGTTTATGATTTAATTCAAAACGAAAATGATTCTTGTGTATATAAGAGGGTTAGTGGGAGCGCACTGACAGTGGCTGTCCTATAAAATAATGATAATATGTCATTTCTTAGAAATGATATTCCCATAAAATAATCGGCGAAAGCTTGGCTTTCGAGAAAACTCTCCGAGAAATCGTACATTGAAAAATGTACGTGACCTGGTGTCTCATACGCTTTGAGCATATGGATTCACAGACAGGCCAATCCAAGTGATAGTCACTGGATTGATGTTAAGAACATCCGTTAGTATCTTAGAGAACTAAGGATGATGTCTTAACTATGGAGATGGAGAACTTGAAGTGACTGATCACTGTTGCAAGTTTCCTAAACCGATAAAGATGACTAAAAGTCACAAACGGTACTATACAGTTTGAATAACGAAATAGTGAGCTGGAAATCTTCCAAACAAGATACTGTTACCGAATAAACAACAAATGAGGATTATTGCTGCTGCTGAAGCGGCAATAGAAGCCTTCTGGGTCAATAAACAAATATAATTAGATTAGATATAATTCTGTTAGCAGCTGAGCTAGGCGTCAGCACAAGCTAAAGAATTAATGGTCTCATCAACGATCCAGATACATACTTTGATATTCATCTGATTCGTTCGGATCATAAATCGTGGCGATGTGATGATCGAATAAATCACATCAGATGATAGTCATGCAAATCCGCTAACGAAAGCATTTTCTCAGCAGTTTGAGCTAACCGTACATAGTTCGGGTGTAAGACACTCGAGTGACTGGCTATAGGCCAAGTGGGAGATTGTTGGACAATTATGACCCATAGCGTCACTATTTGTACAGATCACGGTGTTATTGTACAAATTAACTATGTGACAAAGGAGATTGCACTCTTATCATTTGTGATTAGATCACTATATATAAATGATAATAGGTCCATGTGATTTGTTTCTAGATTGAGAATGATATGAGACAGTATCAATCCACGAAGGATAAATCATTAAACATCCATAGTCAGAGCATTATCGAGATTGGACATCGATGAATGCGTAAAAGACTAGTATTACACTTGTGCGCTTTGTGAGGGCACAACGACATAGTTCTAATATATTTGGGTATAGGATGCTCATGCAAGTGTAATAGGAGGTTGTGTTTTACCGATGGTATGGGAAACAACTTCGCTCTGGATAGACCCCCTCAGAATTCCATCGGTAGTATGACTATGTGTCTATGGAAGTCTGAAATCAGGGTAGGTATATTTGGTCTTAACCTGAGACTTGCACCGCTAATACTTGCGACAATCAATATACTTTGGTTGCGGTCGTCCAGGGCTTTAATAGGTTCTGTGTACGCCAATGTTGGGTATATTGAGAATCGTAGTGTGTTGGGTGTGATGTCAAGACGGAAGTGTCACTCCAGTCATATGGAGTTGATGATCACGCAGGGATACAGAATTGGTTCTCTATATAAGGTTGCAACTGTCGGGATAATATGACTTGGTCATGATTATCCGATATTAAAGAGACTAGTTGCTCGTAATCTGATATATGCTTCGTACAGGGCAGACACTGTACCAGCCCCAGGCCTCGCATGTGATCATCTGATACTGGACAGAAATATGCAATACTACGTATACTACGCCTGATATAGATCATTTATTCCTGTAAGGATATTTCCGGAGAATTGGGTAGGCATGGAGCTTTGCTAGAGGTCAACCTTGTCTTGTAATTCGGTATAAACGTAGTACAAGGTACTTACGTGTTCGGATAGTCCGACGACCGAATTTACTGCCAACATATCCGGGGATCTCATGGGTTGCTTCCCAAAGATTCACCGATGACATATGACTCGCACTTTTAATTAATCTTGGATTAATTAGATGAGAGAGAAAATTAATCTGGGATTGATTGCGAAGATATTTTATCTGGGAAAAAATATCATTTAAAGAGAGAGAACGATTAATTTGGTATTAATCGATTAATTAATATATTTGATATATTAAACGAAATTGGATTTCGACACGGAATTATAATTAGATTTTAATTCGGGCGAATGAATTATTTTAGAATTAATTCGTTAGCGACGTGAATAGTGACTTCACTAGGCGTAATCATTTAATTACGACGTAACGGAAAATTCGTTAATTTGGAATTATCGAACCCGAGCCCGAGATTATTTGTGAGCGCATTCGCATTTCGAATTCGAGTGCGGAACGCATGTCAAATCAAGCGTCAAATCACTAGTCGCATCTAGCGTCACTTCAAGCGTCAAATCACTTGTCACTTTGAGTGATGTGACTTGACAAATTTATGTGAGTTGATGGAAGTGGTTGGAGATTTTAATTGTTTGACTTTTGAAAGCCAAATTCACATGAAATGAATTTGAAATTCAAATTAGTGTATAAGATACACAAATTTGGAACAACCAAAAACAACTCTCTTTCTCTCATCTCACGCCCAAGAGGGTAAAATATCTTCACTGGTCAAGGCAGTCACTGCCGAGAGTCAAGAAGAAATGGGAAGCAAGTGTGGTGTTTTTTGTGGCAAAAATCACAATAGCTAGCACTCTGAGAGACATGCGAAGGTGATAGGGAAGTCCACCCACGAGCCGGGAATCGTTCAACGAAGCTTGGAGCTTGTTCGAGGACCTCCAATGGCCGAAACTCACTGGACTATCACAGCAGCTCACTGCCGAAGAACAGAGGGCATAATTTCATTTTTGTTGCCTCTGCGTCGCTCAACCAATCGATGTAAGTATTCCACGACTTCCTCGATTGTATTCACTTATGTTTCATGCTTGTAAATTGATCTTCGGATGCTTAGAATCTCCAACAATCGGTGCCAGGAATAGTATTACTCTGATTTTGATCGAGTTTTACTATCCTCTCACTTACCACTGCATATCGGTATTCCCCTTAGGAAAACCGCATGGTGAGCAATAATTTAATTGTTCTCTTGTGAGTTGCGTAAGTACAATACTTTGGTATCCCTAGGATAACCTACAATTGGCACTTATCCAATTTGGGTTCTAGTTTGGTATCATCCAAACGTATGCCTAGCATTCCCAAATTTTCAAGAGTGAGAAACCTGGTTTCTTTCCGTTCATATCTAATATGAAGTCTGTCAAACAGATTTTATGGAACCTTATTCTAAATAAGTTTGCACTGTTTAAAGCTTATCCATTGAAGGAAATGGTAGCTCAGAGCGACTCATGATTAACCTTATCATGTCCAACAAAATTCGGTTTATCCTGTTCGGACACACCGTCAAACTGACGTGTTCCGG
>SKCR01032339.1:0-21706 GCA_019454045.1 Zanthoxylum bungeanum
AATTTGAGAGAGATAAAAGGTTAACTTCTCTTTTCATTTTTGTTTCTACAAAACGTAAGTGAGAAAGAGAGAAGCAATGATGTATATCATTAACCAAAAATGAATTTTTAGATAAAAACTCTTCAATAACCGTGAAAAGCATTTCCCTCCAAAAATTCATCATCATCACACATTGAAAATGGAGACAATGTATCATCCCATAAAGGTGACTAGATACATCCATCATCTATTCGTGTCAAGTGATGAGATATTGTGATGTGATTTGCGGATACCACTCGTTTCAAAATACGAATGTGTCCGCAAACACTTTCGGGCTCGGTTTCGCTAATTCCGAATTAATGCATTTCCGTCGCAACGAGAATTAATTAATTTCGCCTAGCGAAATTACTATTCAGATTGCTAACGAATTAATTCTAAATTAATTCGTTCGCCCGAATTAAAATCTAATTTTAATTCCGCGTCGAAATCTAATTTCGTTTAATATATCGAATATATTAATTTACCGATTAATTCCAAATTAATCGTTATCTCTCTTTAGATGATATCTTATCCTAGATAAAATATCTCCGTAATTAATCCTAGATTAATTTTCTCTCTCTTATATATAATCCCAGATTATTCAAGAGTGCGAGTTGTGCATCATCAGTGGATTATCGGGAAGCGACCCATGAGATCTTCGGATACGTTGGCAGTAAATACGGTCGTCGGAGTATCCGAATCACGTACGTACCAAGTACTACGTTCTACCGATTTACGAGACAAGGTCGACTCCTAGCAAAGCACCAAGTCTACCCAATTCTACGGACATATCCATTTAAGAATATCAAAGATCTGTATCAAGCGTAGTATACTAATGTATTGTATTGCGTATATCGATCCAGTATCGGACGATCACATGTTAGGCCTGGGGCTGGAAATGTGTCTGCCCCGTACGAAACATATATCGGACATCAAGCAACTAGTCTTTGTGAATCGGGCAATCCTGACCTAGTCATATTGTCCCGACGGTTGCAACCTTTTATAGAGCACTAGTTCTGTATCCTGCGCGATCATCAACTCCATATGTCTGAAGTGACACTTCCATCTTGACATCACACCCAGTACACTACGATTCCTGATAAACCCAGAAGAGGTGAACACAGAACCAGTTTAGGTCCCCCAACCACCAAAACCAAAGTTTACCGATTGTCGCAAGTACTAGCGATGCAAGTCTCAGGTTAAGATCATATACACCTACCCTGATGCGGCCTCCCATAGACACGCAGACATACTACCAATAGGATTCCGCGGAGTCTATCCAGAGCGAAGCTGTTTTCCGTACCATCGGTGAAACACGACCTCCTATCGCACTTGCATAAGTATCCAATACTTATATATATGAGAACTATGTCGTTGTGCCCTCACAACGCACACAAGTGCAATACTAGCCTATTTCGCATTATCGATGTCCAGTCTCGATAATACTACGGCTAGGGATATTTAATGATTAATCCTTCGTGGACTGATACTGTCTCATATCATCTCAATCCAGGAACTAATCATAGGGACCTCTCTTCATTTATATATCTATGGTGATCTAATCACAAATGATGAGAGTGCAATTTCCTTATTACATAGTTAATTTGCTACAACAACACAATGATCTGTGCAAATAGTGACGCTATAGGTCATATTATCCAACAAGTTTCCCTCAACTGCCGAAAGTCCGCAATCATGGAGGTCATCCTCCTCAACTTGCCGTAAATGGAGGGCTTGGTGCCCCTGATAATCATCTTGATCTGATCCTTCTCCGAAGGCCTAGTCTGCATTTTCAGTAACTGACCCCTCCACCGGTCCACATACTCCTTAAAATTCTCCTCCGCTTTCTGCTTAACATTCTCCAGATCACGGAGTGACAGATCAATCTCCAAGTCAGTGACATATTGCTTCAGGAAAGCATCGACCAACTCCCTCAAATCTTCCTTTACTTTCTTCTCCAAACTGTGGTACCACACCACGGGAGCTCCTTCCAGCGACATTCCAAACATTTTCTGTACCTGGCACTGAGATAAGCCAACTGAACTCATGACTGATACAAACTGTCGGAGATGCACCCTCGGATCCCCATTCCCGTTGAACTTAGCCATATCCGGCATCTTGAATTGTGCCGGCAAATGTTCCTCAAAAGTCAATGTGTCATAATCCAGCAAATCCTCATTCTTACCCCTCATCTTGTGGGTAACTGACTCAACCTGATCCCGAAGTTTCTGTAACTCTGCCTGAGACCCAGATACTCTGCCCGCTGCATACTCTGCCATATCATCAAAAGTGGGGGTATCATCCCCTAATCTGTTCGGAGGTTCCTCTGGTCTTGCATCCACAAAACTACCCCTAGCACGAGACCCGGCTATATCAGCCACAGCAGTAGTCAAAGCCTGCAACTGTTCAGTGACTTTGGCGAGACTGTTCTCTAACTGATCCATACGGGACACCTCATTATCGGATTCACTCATGCTTGTTCTTTTAGTGAGCCTTGTCCCTTCTCTAACCCAAACGGTATCTATGTTGTCTTTTTGAGACATAGACGGTGTTAACATGATATATGTATGCATGAGGTGCATGAGATGCATGTAACATATAACATACTAAATTAAATAAAATTCTCTAACAAATCGGCCTATTATCATTTTAGAAGCTTTTGGGACAATTGTCATAAGAGTGGACCCGTCCAGTTTAAATGGCCCAACGAGTTCATGTCTTATGGCAAAGAGCCCAACTAAATCCAAATGATAATATTCCGAACACAAGCACAAGGTGGCCCACCAACACTTAGACACCTTTGGCCCAATAGTCATGGAATACATCATTGTCCCAGTTTAAATGGCCCAACAAGCCCATATCCCATGACAAATGGTCCAAATGGATCCAAACGATGATGTTCCCAAACACAAGCATAGAAGGGAGATAATGCAAACATAACATAATAATTTTTTACATAATGGCCCATCAACATTTCAGAAGCCTTGGGCCTAATATTCATACGATACGAACTTGCCCCAGTTTAAATGGCCCAGCAAGCTCGCATTTCTGACAATAGTCCAACTGCATCCAAATGAGGATGGTCCACAAGCACATATTCAAGGAAATAATTGTTACTTTAGCCAACCCGGTCTATGAGTGGGTTAGTAAGAGTATAGACAAAGGCTCTCACCGGCGAAGGATGGCCCACAACTAGGTCTCCCCACTCAAGGGTTCGAGCAACCAAGTGAGCGCACCATTTTTTTATACATTAAGGTACGTGCCAATGAGCTATGGTGTGTGACGGACTGTCAAATGGATTTCCCGTTGTAGATTCCCCAGAGGGAAGGTGGAGCGAGGCTCACTTAAATACCAAAGGCTCTTAGGCTCTTATCGCTTGTTGTCAGGAATAAACAACGAGTCCTCCAAATTAGTCCATCACAAAAGGCTACGAGTAGATGGCTATCTAGGTGCCTTCACAGCTTTTCCTTCTAGAAAGGTAGTGAGTGAAGGAAGACACCAAACCATTACCTAGCCTTAAAGTTCCTTTGATTAAACCCTCATTTTATCCACTATAGACACGGTCAATTAAAACATAAATCCAAACATTACAAGACAATATTTCGGGGCCGATTCTCTATCCCCAGTAGAGTCGCCAGCTGTGGACAACAGAACCTGGGCGACGCCGTTCCTAGGCTCGCGGCCTAGTTGGGAAATACTAAATAACATGGAGTCGCCACCCGGTGTGAACCAGGACAAAGATTTAAGGCCGCACTCACCCCTCGCAAGGGAAGACCTCAAACCGTTGGGTTCGGAATGGTCCCTTACTTATGTCACTTGTAATGAAAGGATTTATGTAATAATTTAATCAAGCTTAAATAACACTTATTTCCAAGAGTATAATGCTTCTAAATTCTCATATGCAAAATAAAACTTATGCACACATTTCACATATATCTCACATTTAAAATTGCATGCTTAACATATATCAAAATAACAACAAACATACAACTTCATTTGCATATTACATTCAGGAAAACACAAGCACACATATTAACCATACAAGCACACATATGGGCACTTTTCCAAGTGATACGTGGAATTGTATCCCAAGTACAGACCGCACTACCGTCCTTTCGGAATCGGCTACGGAATTTACGTCTGGGTTTCCATCCGATATACCGAAAGAAATAATATTCGAATGTTATCATGACATAAGCATATGAATTTTAATACATTAACATATTTGTATTCATACATGTGGGGATAGCTACTAGGAAAACTATGCATGAAATCTAATGAAGAGGACTCAGTTCAATGGGTGCGCGTTCGTGTAGCGTTCGTAAACGCGTTCGAACGGTAAACAAAAGGTTCGCGTTCATATGGCGTTTGATAACGCGTTCGAACAGAAATGAAACAGAATGCTCTCGTTTGTATGGCGTTTGTTAACGCGTTCGAACGGAAATGAAACAGAACACTCACGTTCGTGTGGCGTTTGTGAACGCGTTCGAACGGAAATGAAACAGAATGCTCAAGTTCGTATGGCGTTCGTGAACGCGTTCGAACATAAATAAGACCTGATGCATGACAAGGCAAAATACCTGCGCGTTCGAGTTGCGTTCGTAAACGCGTTCAAACGGGAACAGACTTGATGCATGAAATGGGACGCAATACGTAAACGACAAAATAAAGGAGCGCGGCGAAGTACTGCCATAAAGGTGGCCTTTTGGGGCTCTTGATTTCTCAAAGAGAGGACCTTTAGACCAACATATTAAGCCCATGCGCTCGACTGAATCATGCATACATAGAATGAAAAGCAATAATATTAAACATAGTGTGCCCGATTGAACGTATCTTGTATCTAACCGAACACACATCAACCGGCGCGGCAAAGCATCGTGGTAAAGGGCTTTAGCCCTTCCCCATAGGGGATCTCACATCACACTTACTAAGCCCATACGCTCGGTTGAATCATGCATACGAAAATAAAGACAATCATGTCAAACTCAGTATGTCCGATTGAACGTATTTCGCAACTACCGAACACACATCAATCGGTGCGGTAGAGCATCGTGGTGAAGGATTTTAACCCTCCAATTAGGGAACCTTTCATCGCACTTACTAAGCCCATGCACTCAATCGTATCATACGGGAATAATGCAACATACCGAATTTAAAGGACAAGAAATACATAAACCAAAGTAACACAAAACGAGAGAAGATGCCGTTTACTCAAGTGGTACGTGGAGTTGTGCCCCAAGTACAGACCGCACTTCCGTCCATTCGGATTCGGCTACGGAATTTACGTCTGGGTTTCCATCCTATATACCATAAGAGACGACATTCTTCCATTCATCCAATACCCACAACACACATCGTACACACAACAAATGCCACAAATACTGAAAAAATAATCAAAATAAATGACCAGAAATTAAATAAGAATAAGTGTAAAAGATACCCTCAGGTCTAACCTTTTTAGCTGTCTCTCAGACTCGCGTTTCACGAAGATCGGAAAGGGGTAAAGCTCCGCAACTTTTCTGGTTCACTGGTTTGCCTCTTCCTTCGCTGGTCAGCCGCTCAAGCTAATGTTCCGACTCCGTTTTGCTGCTGTTTCCTTGTGGTTTTGCTGCCGTTTCCTCTGTGTCCTCTGCTTACTGTTTATGGACTATTTTGATGTTCTTGATGGACTGTTCCGCGTGTTCTTTTTGGTGTGGTTGTGTGTGGTTATTTCAAGGATTGTAATTGTCTTTTATGTTACTGTTTTAAGGGATTCAAGGGGTGTTTGGGCGTGTTTTAGGGGGTGTTTCAGTGATGGTAAGGGATGTGTTTTCGGTGAAAGGGGAGGAGTGTTTTGGATTCGGCTATGGAAGATGGTTGCTTGTGGTGGATTCGGCTATGGAGGAGATGGTTGGGGCTCTTTGTTCTCTTTTTGTGTATGTGTCAATTGTTTTTCTTTTTCTTGGGCGTGTCTTAGAGAGAGTCTAGAGAAAGGATGGCTAGGTTAGTGCATGTTTATATAGAAGAGAGCTAGGGGTTGCCATTGTCTCACAAGGAAAGGATTTTGGTATTCAATTAGGATTTCCAAGAAAGGCATACACAAGATTGAGGGGGGACAAAATATTTTAAATTAGGAAGTTGTAATATTTAATTTGTGTTGGTTTAGGAATACAATATTTTTTAATTGGTTAGGATTGATTTAATTAGGCATAACATCTTTTTAATTTAGTATGTAGTATATTTGATTTGTCTAAGTTAGGCATGATTTTATTTTATGTTTTATTTAATTTGGTAAATGACTTGATTCTTTATTTATTTAATTTAATTAATATTTCATTTAGTTAATGTTTTAATATAATTAATAATTATTTAATTTGGGATGTGTTTTATGGGCTTTGGGGGGCTAAATGGGCTGGGATGCGAGGTTAGCAGCAAAACCAGACATACCGGCTCCGTTCGAACGCCAATTAAAACGTGGCACGAACGTCCGCAATCTGCACGAGGTTCGAACGAAGTAACGAATGCAGCACCAACGAAGACAGTGAACTTGTGGAATGAACTTGATGACATACTTATTCCGAATTTCCCCTTCCGACCTCCGTTTCCCGCAATATCCTTACCTAAAAGAAGGTAGTGCCTCCAATTGAGACTCATCATCGGGTTTCACATGCGAGAATGCAGTGCCTACACCTGGGACTCGTCCCTACAACTGATACTGATGACGACGTAGGCCTCGGTCTTGAGACCCATCTCTGAAAATGATGCTGATGTGGGCCTCGACCCTGGGCCTCACCCCTACAACTGATACTGATGATGACGTGGGCCTCGGCCTTAGGATTCATTCCTACAACTGATACTGATGATGACGTGGGCATCGCCCCAAATCGGTACTGATATGGCCCTCGCCCGCAAACTGATACTGATTTGGACCTCGTCCCAAACTGCTACTGATATGAGCCTCGCCCCCAGAATGCCATACCCGGCAGAACCACTGATGTTCCATTCCAACATATTGTATTGTCTCTCACGAGATAATCTTGATAGCTAGACATATATTCGTCCTCAACGAATGCTTCGCGTCAAAATTGGAGAACCTTCAAAGTACTCGATACGCTCAACTCCAATCGTCTGAATAGGTGATCTGAACTAGCCTCCTAGTGTGTGTGTGAAAAGTTTCTTTCACAGCATTTTCCTTAAGTTAGCCAACTTGATGATTTCGCTTCGGAGAATCGGACCAGTGGGTCTAACCAATCTGGATGTCTTGATCACTTTCTGTGATTACTTTGGCATACTCAACATGATATGGTCTTCTCTTTCTTTTCTTGTCTCTTTCTTTTCATCATTTTTTTTTGACACACATACCCTTTAAGGTAGCATTTCTCCTCATGGTGGTCCTAATACTCGCCCATGGGTAGCTTCACGCTTATTGGTTATAGGCGGTCTATTTTTCTTTTCTTTTTAGAGACTTTTTTTGCTTCCAACCATATCATATATCGTAGCATAAGTAAACCTGCGTGGACATCCAGACAAACGGTCATTCACCGATCCATCATCCATTCGGCTAGTCATCTTGCCAACCACTCAGGTTTCCACTGTTGAGATCCCTTAATCAAGTGCTCGCGAGTCCAACTGAGATCAATCTATTCAAAATACCGGACGAGAGCACGTCTCGCACTTATCATTTCTCAAGCTTCTCCCTACAACAAACAATGTCATCACTGGACATACGTCTAACTATCAAAGATTTCTCTCTCTCATATTTTCTTTTTTTTTTCTTTTTTTCCTTTTTTTTTGAAGGCCCCCCCCAATGGTCTTTCTATCCTTGCAGTAAAGTTTTCTGTTCCTTGATTTCATTTTCCTCACTATCCATGTTTGCTAAACTCTTTTTGACAAATCTCTTTTTTTTTTCTCTAACCCAACGGATATCTATGATGGCTTTTAAGACACGAGGTTAACATGATGCGTGTATGCATAAGATGCATGCGATGTATGAGATATAATATGCATGTGGTTATCAAAAGCATAAAGGGGCAGCTTCTATAGGATATACAACTATGGTTCTCATACAGGTTTATGGTAGTGTAGACAAAGGCTCTCGTTGATAAAGGATTGCCCACGACTAGGACTTCTCACTCAAGGGTTCGAGCAACCAAGTGAGCGCACCTTTTTTATACCTTAAGGTACGTGCCAACAAGTTATGGTGTGTGACGGACTGTCAAATGGATTTCCCGTTGTAGATTCCCCAGAGGGAAGGTGGAGCGAGGCTCACTTAAATACCCAAGCCTCTTAGGCTCTTATCGTTTGGTGTCAGGAATAAACAACGTGTCCTCCAAATTAGTCCATCACAATAGGCTACAAGTAGATGGCTATCTAGGTGCCTTCACAGCTTTTCTTTCTAGAAAGGTTGTGAGTGAAGGAAGACACCAAACCATTACCTAGCCTCAAAATGCCTTTGATTAAACCCCCATTTCATCCACTATAGACACAGTCATAAATCCAAACATTACAAAAGACAATATTTCGGGGACGATTCTCTATCCCCAGTGGAGTCGCCAGACTGTGGGACCAAAGAAACTGGGCGACGCATGCTGTCCCGGGCTCGCGGCCCAGGCGGGAGTACGGAGTAGCCACGGGGGACTAAACCGGAAAATAATGGAGTCGCCACCCGGTGTGAACCGGGACAAAGATTTAAGGCCGCACCCACCCCTCGCAAGGGAAGACCTCAAACCGTTGGGTTCGGAATGGTCCCTTACTTATGTCACTTGTAATGAAAGGATTCATGTGATAATTTAATCAAGCTTAAGTAACACTTATTTCCAGGAGTATCATGCTTCTAAATTCACATATACAAAATAAAACTTACACCTGAATTTACATATATTTCACATCTAAGATTGCATGCTTGAAAGTACATCAAAGTAGCAACGAACATACAACTTCATTGGCATATTGTATTCACGAAAACACGAGCACACACATTAACCACACAAGCACACATGTGAGCACTTTTCCAAGTGGTACGTGGAATTGTATCCCAAGTACAGACCGCACTACCGTCCTTTCGAAATCGGCTACGTAATTTATGTCTGGGTTTCCATCCGATATACCATGAGAAATAATACTCAAACGCTATCATGACAGAGATATATGAATTGTAATACGTTAAGCCAAGACGAAGGTAAATGATGCAACCAATGGGATAAACATGATATGACGTGGCGCAAAAGAAGATAACTAATATGGATACAAACACACATGCGATGAGAATGACTCAATTCAGTGTACGCGCGTTCGTGTAGCGCTCGTAAACGCGTTCGAACGATAAACAGAAGGTTCGTGTTCGTATAGCGTTTGATAACGCGTTCGAATGGTAAACAGAAGGTTCGCGTTCGTATAGCGTTTGATAATGCGTTCGAACGGGACCAGACAGAAAACATGCGTTCGTGTGGCGTTTCGGAACGCGTTCGAACGAGGTTACAGCAGTGACCTCCCAAATGCAGTAAACAATATGACACATACATGAACGGATGAATAGATGACACATAATAAATAATAAAGGGGCTAAAAGCGCGGCAAAGCATCGTGGTAAAGGACTTTAATCTCTCCAAGTAGAGGACCTTTAATCGCACTTACTAAGCCCATGCGCAATCAACATAATGCATATATATAAAGTAAAGACAATGATATCGGACTTCGTATACCCGATTGAACACATTTTACGTTCAACCGAACATACATTAATCGGCGAGGCAAAGCATTGTGGTAAAGGGTTTTAACCCCTCCAAGTAGGGGACCCTTAATTCGACTTACTAAGCCCATGCGCTCGATCGCATCATGCATACAAAGAATTAAAACAATAATATCAAAATTAGTATGCCCGATTGAACTTATCTTGCATCCAATCGAACACACATCAACCGGCGCGGCAAAGCATCGTGGTAAAGGGTTTTACCCCTCCAAATAGGGGACCTTTCGTCGCACTTACTAAGCCCATGCGCTCGATTGCATCATATATACAGAGAATTAAAACAATAATATCAAAATTAGTATGCCCGATTGAACGTATCTTGCATCCAACCGAACACACATCAACCGACGCGGCAAAGCATCGTGGTAGAGGGTTTTAACCTCTCCAAATAGGGGACCTTTCATCACACTTACTAAGCCCATGCGCTCGATTGCATCATACATAAACAGGTGACATGCACAATTCAAATAACTGTAAATAAATGAAATAAAGCAAAATAAATCAAAAGTGGGTGCCATTTACTCAAGCGGTACGTGGAGTTTTATCCCGAGTACAGATCATACTACCGTCCATTCGGAATCGGCTATGAAATTTATGTCCGGGTTTCCATCCGATATACCGCGAGAGTTGACACATCTCTCATTTTATTCCAAGTCCACAACATACAATATTTCATAGTACATGCATATTTATCTACTCAAGGGCCACAACATGCATTTTTAACATAACAATCATGCGAATAGTACTCAATGAATAATAAAAATGAAACAGAAAACGAATGTGGAAAATACCATCAGGTCTAACCTTTTATGTTGACTTTCGAACTCGCGTTTCACGGCCGTCTGAAGGGTTAAAGCTCCGCAACTTTTCTGGTTCGCTGGTTCGCGTCTTAGCTCACTGTTTAGCTATTTTATTCGCTATTTTATCTCTGTTTTACTGCTGTTTGGCCTCCGTTTTGCTGCTGTTTTGGTTGTATTTTCTGCTCACTGTTTTGAGGTAATTTAGGTTACTGTTTGTGCGATTTTTGGAGGTTAGGGGCTGCTATTTTTGGTACAGTTTTGGCGGTTATTTGGACTGGTTTGGACTGCAGTTTTGGAAGGGTTCCAGAGGCAGTTTTTGTTACTGTTTTGGGGGTGTAGTGGACAATTTCTCGGCAATTTGGCTAGGCAGGGAAGCGGTTATATGTGGCTGTTGGAGGTGTATAGCTGGTTACGTGGAGATGGCGTGAGGCAGTTTGTGTGTGAATGCTTGTGGGCTGCGAGAGGACTACGTGGCGAGAGTGTTGGCCACATTGAAGGGCAAAGACAGTGGACTTCACCATGAGGGTCATGACATGGGATACCGTTTCAACAAGAGCTGAGAGAGTTTCCAGTATATGTTTTTTAAATAATAGTTATTTAAATTTGGACATTAAATTATTCATTCTTGGTTTTTGCAGAAATTTGATTTCTGTTTCCAAACTTTTGGATGATGGTTTTTCAGTTTCTTTTAATAGTAATTTGGTTAATGTTAGTAGAAATGGATTAACATATGCACAGGAAACTCAGAAAATAATTTTTATGTTTTAAGACCGTTAACATATTGGTCACTGCTCAACACTGAAATATTTAAGGTTGAAAAACCTAAAAAAAAACCATAAAAGATTTCTCGCGATGACACATATTTATGGCATCTTAGACTTGGTCATATCAGCCTTGACTGGATAGATAGGTTGATAAAGAACGGAACCTTAAACCATTTAAAGCTTGGAACTTTACCAGTATGCGAATCTTGTCTAGAAGGAAAGATGACCAAGAGACCTTTTACTGGAAAAGGCATAAGAGCCAATCAACCACTTGCACTAATACATTCAGATGTTTTTGGACCGATGAATGTAAGAGCCTGAGGTGGTTATGAATACTTCGTCACATTTATTGATGATTATTCAAGATATGAGAATGTTTACCTAATGCAGTATAAGTCAGATACTTTTGAAAAGTTTAAAGAGTATCGTGCTGAGGTTGAGAACCAATTAGGTAAGATGATCAAAACTCTACGATCAGATCATGAAGGGGAATATCTTGACAGAAATTGTGAGGAATTCCTAGTTGAGCATGGGATAATATCCCAACTCATAGCGCCTAGAACACTACAGTAAAATGCTAATGTAAAGAGGAGAAATCAGACCCTACTAGACATGATAAGATATATGTTTAGTTATAGCTCACTACCTAGTTCGTTCTGGGAGTATGCATTACAAACAACAATATATATCCTAAATATGGTTCCATCTAAGTCTGTTCCTAAGACCCCTTAGAGTTATAGAGTGGTCGTAAAACTAGTTTATGTCATTTCTGCACATGGCGGTATCTAGTACATATGCTGAAGAATAAGACTACTAAGCTGGAGCCTCGTTCACAGGTGTTCCTATTTGTAGGCTATCCTAAGGAAACTAGGGGTGGATTTGTTTATAGCCCTGAAGACAATAAAATATTTGTATCGACAAATGCTACTTTTCTAGGTGAGGACTATATGAGGGAGTTCAAACCTCGTAGTATAGTGTTACTCGAGGAGTTACTTTCTTGTTCGACCAACATGCCATCATCAACAACAATTGACAAACACATAGCATCTTCGACATCTGAGCGTCATATGTAAGTTTTTTAGAATGATCTACCACCTAGACGCAATGGGAGGGTTGTACGACAACCTAATTGCTATGTAGGAGTTAGAGAGGCACAAGTTTTCACTTTCAGCGATGAGGTAGATGATCCATTTACCTATCGTAAGATAATGGATGATTCTAATAAAGTGGAATGGCTCAAATCTATGAAACTCGAGATGGAGTCTATGTACTCCAACTCAGTTTGGGAACTTGTAGACCAATCTGATGGGAAAACCCATAGTTTGCAAATGGATCTATAAGAGAAAGATGAGAGCAGATGGGAAGGTATAGACCTTCAAGGCTAGGCTAGTGGCCAAAGGTTATACTCATAAATAGGGAGTTGACTATGAGGAAACTTTCTCTCGCCAGTAGCCATGCTAAAATCCATCTATACTCTTCTATACATTGCTGCATATTATGACTATGAGATTTGGAAAATGGACGTCAAGACTGCATTATTGAAATGTAATCTTGATGAGTGTATCTATATGGTTCAACCAGAGGGGTTCATAGCCCAATGTCAAGAGCAAAAGATTTGCAAGCTGTAAAGGTCCATTTATAGACTCAAGTAAACATCTCGATCTTGGAACATCAGATTTGATACGACGATCAAGTCTTATGATTTTGAGCAAAATGTTCATGAGCCTTGTGTATACACGTCATTGACGGGAATGTAGTTTTTCTCATTTTATACATCAATGTTATTTTACTAATTGGGAATGATGTAAAGATATTATCGGACGTGAAAACCTGTCTAGCTAATCAATTCTAAATGAAATATTTGGGACATGACAATTATCTTCTTGGGATCCAGATACTTCGGGATCGCAAGAAACGACTCTTAGCTATGTCTCAAGCATCCTACATCGACAAGATTCTTGTGCGATTTGGTATGCAGAATTCCAAGACAGGCAATCTGCCTTATCGATATGGAATTCATTTGTCGAATGAGTAGTCTCCTAAGGCACCTCAAGGAGTTGAAGAAATGAGACATATCACATATGCTTTAGCAGTTGGTAGTCTCATGTATGTTATATTATACCCAAGATCAGACATCTATTTTGAAGTGGGAGTAGTCAGTAGGTTTCAGTCTAACCCATGATTGGATCATTGGTGGCTGTGAAACACATTTTCAAGTATCTTAAGAGAACGAGAAATTAAATGCTTGTGTATTCTAGTAAGGATATGATCCTAAGGGGATATACAGACTCTGATTTTCAGACGGATGCCGATTCTAGGAAATCAACATCTGGATAAATGTTTACCCTAAGTGGTGGGGCCATTGTATGGCGGAGTATAAAGCAGTCTTGTATTGCTGACTCCACCATGGAGTCAGAGTATGTAGCAGCTTGCAAAGTAGCTAAGGTAGCAGTCTAGATCCAGAAGTTCTTGGGAGATCTAGAAGTTGTTCCAAATATGGATAAACCACTCACACTTTATTGCGATAGTAATGGTGCAATGGCAAATTAAAAAGAACCAAGAAGCCACAAGAAGGGAAAAAATATAAAGAGAAAATATAATCTCATCAGAGAGATAGTGCAGAGATGAGACGATTCTATCAGAAAGATTGCATCCGCAGAGAACCAGGTTGATCCGTTTACAAAGACCTTGTCGGCTAAAGTGTTTGAAGGTCTCCTAGATGGTCTAGGATTACGTGACATGTCCCATTTGCTCTAGTGCAAGTGAGAGATTGTTTAAGAAATATGCCATAGAGCTTCATGTAATGTAAACAGAATTATATTTTATGAAATAAATGATGCATTATTCATTTATCAAAGTTTTTTGTTTAATATCACATATTGTTTACCCAGATTATCATGTGCCTTCAGACTTAGTGTACGAGTGTCCATACACAAGAGAATTTAACTATGGAGTTAGTAAATCTAAAATAGTCCATAGAAAGCCAACAAAACTGGTATTTTGCTTGCGGTTTATCTATAGCTGCGGTCCATTCTATAATTATATGGCGACCTTGATCTGGGATCCTCCATGTAGAGATATGAGAATGGAGGCACCTTATGTGATGCGATCATATAGGGCTAGACCAGATGAAAACAGTTCCTCTCCATTTTATATGGTCCAATAAGATTTTGCCTCCGCCAAGATTTTGGATGATTCCCAAAACGTGACTGCCTCCTTATGGACGGCCTTGAAACGATCCCAATAAGTTCAAGATTACCCCCGCCATGTATTGAAGGGGTTTTTTTAGGGGGTGAATCCGGTAACGCAGCGGAAGCGGTGAAAATTCAATTTTCAGATTTCAAAAATTTTTCTCGGATTAATTAAATAAACATATTTATTTAATATTCCAATAATCAAATTATGAAAATAAATTCAATAAAACAATTTAAAGTGAATTTACCGAAATACCCTTGCTTTGTATTTTTGTCCATTTTAGTCCGAAATTGATCAATCAATTTTGAATGATCAAATTTCCAAGATGAACTTAGCATGTTCAAAACATCAAACACCAAAACACCACAAAATCCCATCCCCAAATTCTATGCCAAAGCCGAATGCACCATTTGGTGCCCAATTTGGCCATTTGGTCATTTCATGTCTCAAACTCATCCAAATGAAATCCAATCAACATGAAACTTTATATGCATCATATACACACACAAATACACA
This sequence comes from Zanthoxylum bungeanum, assembly GCA_019454045.1. Lineage (NCBI taxonomy): Eukaryota > Viridiplantae > Streptophyta > Magnoliopsida > Sapindales > Rutaceae > Zanthoxylum > Zanthoxylum bungeanum. The sequence continues at coordinate 15,021 of SKCR01032339.1, forward strand.
ACATATATGAAAATCCCCAAATTTGGAATTGGTCATGAACCCTAATTTTTCAATTTCCACAAATTGGACAAATTAGACCAAATACATTAAATCAATTACTTCAATCATCATTCTTCCATCCAATCCAAGTCTCAACACAATGAAAAAACTCAAGATCAAATCTAGGTCATTTAAGAGTGGGTCAATAACTCTAGATTAGCAACATGGTTTCAAAACCTCAAAAGAAAGTTTACAACTACAATAGTCACAATCTTCCTTCACCATACATGCTCACACTTCTATCAAACTTCCATCAACAAAACACAAAGAAAAAGAAAGAAATAATCTAAGAACATCACATGTTGAAGCCTAGAACCTAAGGAACAATTTCCTCTCTAATAGCAAGTTTGAAAACTTACTAAATTCCAAGCTATCTTTGATATGTCTTTCTTTTCTCAAGCTTTCCTTAGTTTTCTTCAATGGAGTTTATTTGGTAAAGTGTATTAGGTTAAGTGTAAAGTGAAATGAAAATCAATTTATACTTGCAACAATAAGGCCTTGGCCGAATTTCACATATACAAAATATAAGACTTGTAATTTCATTTTTCATTTCAAGAATTTGGTCAACTTGCCTAAATATCTAAATAACAACTTTATTAGATATTTATTTAAGTCAACAAAGCAACTAATGTCATTTACTACAAATATCCTAACATAAGATATTTATATTTTAATTAATTTAATCATTTAACAATTAAATAATTAATTAATTAATCAAATACAAATATATAAATATATGTATAATATTTACATTAAATATTAAAAACATATATTCATTTAGGAAATAAGTCAAATAACTCATTTTGACTATTAATTAATGTGTATTTAAATTAATCAAGTATTAAATGTAAATACACAATATATTAAGTAAATGACAATCTAGTTCTTTAGCACGTATCTTGCGTTTAACCTTTAAACGACTTTATAAATAATCAATATTATTTATTAATGTTGCTCTAGTGCTCTACGAGTATGTTTCATTATTGAGACTCTCTAGATTCAGGTATATCCGTCACGAAATCAAATTTCGTGTCCATAATCTATCCACCCGTAGATTATGACGATCACGGATAATCTCGCTGAACCATACAGGTCGAGGTCATGGCAAATGTATAATTCCTCCGTCACATGTATCCGGATAAATCCCAGAGATATAGATGTAAACGTCAAATCTCTATCGGGATTATCCAGTCGACTATTCCATTAGCAATCTCTAAAAGAATGTTTAGAACTAGCTTCTAAACTTTACCACGGGCCCATGGCTTTATCTGATTGCTAATCATATGGACTACCTATGCTCTGATACATAGAACTGACAGATCCTATCTTGATACACATAGGACACCCTGAGGATCAATCTACACCCAACGAACAGGCGGAGGTCTGATCTAAATAGATCGGTGACGTGACTGTCGTCTAAGTGTAGAAGATGTCTCATGTGCCCACAATGGCATCTCAACTCTAAGAATCACAAGTGCTACTCAACCCAAGAAGATTCTTATTGACGCTGGTGTACCATCCAATAAGAATCTTCGGTGAGTCGTTCAGTGTTTATCTGCTATAAACACCTACACGTCTATACTAGTCTCCAAGACTTATGGTTCATTGAGAAACCATTGGAATCATATATTCCAGTATACGACATGTACCGGTCTCAACGGGTTTACTATACTGACCAAGTAGTGTAAACCTTGACCAGGAACTGTCTGAGAATGACAACGTCATGATACTACTCAATGTCCGTTGCGACGCTTTTGCAACTGTATCATGACTAATCATTCTAGGTCATTACGTCTTTACCATATAGAAAGATAGATTATATTATAGAAACTGCATATATTATTCATAATAATAATGCTTTACAGAAGTATTTAACAGAAATACAACCGAGAATTGACGCTCTGAGCACCAACCCCAACAAAATCTCCCACTTGCTCTAGTGCCAATATCGATTGTATCTAATACCCATCGACTCCACGTGTTTATCAAACAACTTCGGAGGTATGGCCTTCGTCAGCGGGTCTGCTACATTATCTTCACTCGGTACCTTGCACACGATAAATATCCCCTCGCGACACGATCTCTCGAATGATGTGGTACTTGCGTTCCACATGCTTCGACTTCTGATGCGCCCTCGGTTCCTTTGCTTGCGCAATGGCTCCAGTATTATCACAGTATAACGAATCGCATTCTCGATACTTGGGACAACTCCCAATTCTGTGATAAAGTTCTTTATCCACACAGCCTCTTTTGCAGCTTCAGAAGCTGTAATATATTCCGCCTCAGTGGTGGAATCAGCTGTCGATCCCTGTTTGGAACTCTTCCAACAACTGCACTACCTCCGTTAAGGTAAAGACAAATCCAGATGTAGACTTTCTATCATCGGAATCCGATTGGAAATCGGAGTCTGTATACCCATTAACCTGCAGTTCGTTTCCTCCATAAACTATTAACTTATCCTTAGTACCTTTAAGATACTTTAGGATATGTTTAATGGCCATCCAATGTCATTACCTGGATTGGACTGATATCGACTAGTTACGCTAACAGCGAAACTGATATCAGGCCTCGTACATAACATGGCATACATTATGCTACCCAAACACGAAGCATAAGGTTGGTTAGACATTCTAACCTTCTCATCTTCTGTTTGTGGACACATCTTCTTGGAAAGATGAATCCCATGTCTGAACGGTATGTTTGCTGTCTTACAGTTACCAAACTATACCGTTCCAAGATCTTATCTACGTACGTTGATTGGGATAACCCAATCAGCCTCCTTTGTCTATCTCTATAGAGTTTTATCCCTAAAACATAGGAAGCTTCTCCCAGGTCCTTCATGGAGAAATTCTTACAGAGGTACGCTTTGACGCTTTGCAACATACCTAAATCATTCCCAATGATTAGGATGTCATCAACATATAGGACTAAAAATACGACCATGCTCCCACTGGCCTTCTGATACACACAGGATTCTTCCGAATTCTTGAGAAAACCAGACGATCTAATAATCTCATCGAATCGAAGATTCCAACTTCGTGAAGCTTGTTTAAGTCCATAAATGGACTTCTTAAGCTTACATACCATACCCGAGGTTTCGCTGGATGTGAAACCTTCCGGCTGTTCCATATAGATTTCTTCATCAAGAAATCCATTTAGAAAAGCCGTTTTGACATCCATTTGCCAAATCTCGTAGTCATGATACGCAGCTATAGAAAGCAAAATCCGGATAGACTTAAGCATTGCTACCGGCGAAAAAGTTTCATCGTAGTCGACGCCAGGTCGCTGCGTGTAACCTTTTGCTACCAGTCGGGCCTTGTAAGTTTCAACAACCTTACCGTCAGGCCCGCGCTTCCTCTTTGTAAACCCATTTACAACCGATAGGAACAATTCCTTCGGGAAGCGGAATCAAGTCCCAAACTTGATTTTCATGCATTGAGTCTATCTCGGATTTCATGGCACTTTGCCATTTCACGGAGTCGATGTCCAACATCGATTCTCTATAGGTGAAAGGATCTGTCTCTTCAACTAAGAGAACATCCAGACTCTTTTCTTGTATCAAATACAAGCGTTCAGGAGGTCTAGATACCCTTTCCGACCTACGGAGTGTGTGTGTTGAAGGTCCTTCATCTACTTGAACTTCAGGTTCCTCCGTTGGTTCGTTGTTTTCAGGTTGGACTTCATCAAGCTCAACCTGTCTATGATTACCACCTTCTGACAAAAATTCTACTTCTAGAAATTTTGCGAAGCGAGCTACGAACACATTTCGATGCTCGGTATCATAGAACAGATATCCCCTCGTATTCGAAGGATATCCAACAAACCTAAACTTTTGCCCTCGAGGGAAAGCTTATCTTGCTGAGTCACCCTGACATAGGCAGGACAACCCCAAACCTTAATATAATTAAGATTTGGTCTCCTACCGAACCATATCTGATACGGTGTCGTAGGAACAGCTTTTGAAGGAATCTTATTCAAAAGATGTGCGGCTGTTAAGAGAGAGTAGCCCCATAAGTAATAGGGCAAATCTGTGAAACTCAACATCGATCGGACCATATCCAATAAAGTCTGATTTCTCCTTTCAGATACACCATTGTGCTGTGGTGTACCTGGAGGAGTATATTGAGCGAGAATCCCATTCTCCTTCATATAATCCATGAACTCACCACTCATATATTCACCGCCTCGATCTGATCGAAGGCATTTAATATATTTACCAGTTTGTTTTTCTACTTCATTTCGAAACTCTTTGAACTTTCAAAGGTTTCCGATTTATGTCGCATCAAATACACATAACCGTACCGTGATAAATCATCGGTAAAGGTAACGAAGTACGAATAACCACTGTGAGCAGTTTGACTTAGTGGACCCACATACATCAGAATGTACGAGTTCCAGTAAGTTAGTGGCGCGGTGTCCAACACCAGAAAATGGGGCTTTGGTCATCTTACCCTGAATACAGGATTCACAAGTTGGATAGGATTCAATGGTAAGATCTGATATCAAACCATTCCTAACCAATTGGGTAAGGCGTTTAACGCCATGTGACCAAGTCTCATATGCCAAAGTTCAGTATTATTAATTACAGGTAAACTACGTTTATTAACTCCAGTATTTAAATATCTTTTGAAGTTTGCAATGTATAATGACCATGCTGGTTTGGACAACAAAGGATCTGAATATTATTTTTATCATATAAATACAAAGAACTATTCTTAATATTAATACAAAAGCCTTCTGTATCTAATACAAAAAGTGATATAATATTTGCGACACATCCCGTACAAAATGACAGTCATATAACAAAAGTGTCCCATTCGGCAATGAGATCTCGCATACTCCCACTGCAACTGCATCCAAAGAGTCTCCACTCCCGAACCGCAACTGCATCTCTCCAGGCTTCAGTTTCCTACTTTCCTTCAGCACCTGCAACGAATTGCAAATGTGAATGGGACAAGCAGAATCTAAAATCCAGCTGGATGTAACGGCTTCACAAGCCAAAGATAAATCAATAACTGGAAAAATAAAAGTACCTGATGTAGAAGCTCTGTCTCTCCTCACTGGGCAATGTAATCAGGACAGTTCCTTTTCCAGTGCCCGACTTTGCCGCAGTGGTGGCATTTGTCTTCAGAAGCCCTTTTGGGCTTTGCAATCTTCGCCTGTTGTTGAGGACCAAAAGCCTTCTTCTTCTTCTTGCCTTTCTTGTTCTTTCTTCCCTTGGACCATCCTTGGAAGAAGCCGAAAGAGAAGTAATTCTAGGAGGGCGAGTCGGTACTCCCTTCTTAAGGTCCTCTTCTGCCGTGAGCAACATCCTATGTAGCTCCTGGTAGGTACAGACAGTCCCGTGCATGTTGAAGTACATCACGAACTGGCGAAATGAAGCTGGTAGTGAACCAAGAATGACACTCCTACCGAGAATGTCATTCAAGATGAGATTATGTTGCCTCAATTGATCGATCAAATCGATCATCTGAAGAACATGTGGGCTAACACTCTTCCCCTCATCCAGACGCGCATGGAACATTCCATGGCGACTTTGTGAACAATCACTTGTTCCTGGTTCTCAAACGATTGTCTCAATCGCGTCATCATACTATAGGAATCTAGCATACCATAGTATGTTGCTTGAGTTTCGGAGACAGTGAACTAAGGATGTATGATTTAACCCTTAAATCATCATCCTTCCAAGTTTTAAAAACTTGGCGTTCCTCCTCCGAAGATCCTCACCCACTGCAAGGGGCAACGGACCCTCAAGAACATAACCCAAGCTTTTCTCGAATCGAGGACAATCCTCAAATCCAATTCCCAGTCGGCAAAGTTCTCAGCGCCTTTCAGTTTGTTCGCATCAAGCATACGCGCAAACTGATTTGTGGATTGTGGCCCGCCATCGCCAATCTATCATATAGATCACGAAAAACGGTTAGCAGAAATAAAGCAGTTTCATATAATATCAAAAGCATAAACTAGATCATGGATTTTTAATCTAAAATGCCCCTCCCACTAAATCATGCAATACTGTAATCCCAAAACAAATACAAATATTTAATAATTAAATTAAATACTAATAGTGAAAAGTGGATCCCGTGAATATATTTCGGCTCACACAGCAGAGGCACGGTCTCGCCTACGTATATTCATCAGGTAGACAACTCATTTGTCAATCATTCACTAATGACTCCTAAGTATCTGGTCTGGCCGTTTCTCGTTGTCGCTGCGAAGGCAGGCCCACAAGGAGAGTACCAAGGTTAAACTCGTCAATGATAACTCAAGTTACTTACGTAATCCTGACAGCTAGGGCACGTTCAAATTCCGCTTTTACTTGAATTTACCTAGTATCTGATATACATCCGGTATAAATAAAACTTTATCGGCTACAATCCTCACAGCAGAGGCACGGTCTCGGATGTAGTCACAAAGAAGTATTCATAAACCGTATTGACAAGACGGACCATATAACATGCATCAAATACAAATTCATTCAAACCTTATTAATTAGGGATTTTCCGCTAAGTGTCACACACCCTAAATCTACCCAATTTAATCCTAATAAGCATGCATAAAGTCAAGAAAACATGATTAAACATTTATTCAATGAAGGCTAATCATATAGGTGGGCCTAGAATCAGATTCGCTCTGATACCATTTTG
>SKCR01032340.1:0-21762 GCA_019454045.1 Zanthoxylum bungeanum
TTGAATATGCAACTTCTACCATTAAACTTGCAACTTTCACCAATCAATATGCAATATATTTTTATATTATTTTTTTCAGTATTTTAATAAATTAATTTTATATTATTTTTTTTATCAGTATTTTATAAAAATAATTTTTAAAATTTACACTAAATTTTTTTTATAATTTTATTTTATTAATATTTTATAATTTATTAATAAAAAATAATTTTTTATTTTTTTTTTTGAGTTGCAACCAGTTACTCTAATTTATTTATTTTTTTTAAATCTAACAACCATGGGGTATCAGATACCCAAGGGTATGTTAGCAACACCCATTTTTGGTTGATTGTGACCATTTTAATGATTTGGATTGAATCAATGTATGTAAAAATATAAGATCAAACCATTCATTCACTTGAAATCAATTACTTAAGACATCAATCTCTAATTGTTTTATATTTCTCTTCAAATGTGATTCTCCTTCCACTCATAATTAAAAAACTAATTGTTGTATTATCAAACTAAAAGGGTCACTTAATCATTGAATTTTCTTATCCAATGTTTTTTTTTTTTTTTTGGGGGGGTCTTGGTCAAGATAGAACAAAAAGACCAAAAGCAATGGTCCCAAATGCCCCAAATTAAAGCACATTTCATGTATTACAAAATACAAAAGAAAACAATCACAGTTTAAAAAGAACAAAGGACATCCACATTTTCACATTTCATAATTCTAAGAACCCAATTTGAAAAAATAAAAAATAAAAATGAAAAAAGATAAAAAGAAAGCAAGAGCATGCATGGGGGTATCCATAGATGAAGTACACATTGTTTAATTGTCTCCCAAAGTCCATGACATGTTAGATTTATATGAATTAATGACCATTCATTCATTCATGAACCACCCACCCATTCCTTTAATAAATCTATGGTCCAAGTCCCATGACAAATTTAAAAGGAAAATAATTGATAAGGAGACTAAATCCATATTAAGTGGTGACGAAATTATCATTAATTAAATTAAAATAAATTTAATTTTTTTATTTTTTATTTTACTTTTTGATTTATTTCTTTTATTTTTTTATATTTATATTTTTTTCTCTTTTACTTATTTAATAGTCTTTATATTTTTTATTCTCTTTTATTTGTTTAATAAATCTTATACATTTTTAATTTATTGTTATATGTTTTGTGTTTCTTTATTTATTTAATTTTCTTCTGATTATTTATTTATTTATTTAACACTACTTATGTATAATAAAAAAGATTATATTTTATCTTAGAAATTTTTTTTCAAAGAAGAGTTCATGTAATAATACATAAAAAAAAATACACGAAAATATATTAAAACACAAATTCTAAATTTGTTACCTCTAAAGTCTCATTCCGGCACATTTTATGATGTACTCATTATTTTATACCACAAGTGATTACTAAATTGTACATAAGTAGTGTTAAATAAATAAGTAGTACTAAATAAATTAATAAAGAATAAAAAAATTAAATAATTAAAGAAACATAAAATAAATAACAAGAGAAAAAAAATTTAAAAAAATGAGATGAAAAAATATAAGAATTAAATTAAAATTAAAAAAATAAATTTTATCATAATTAATCTAAATTTAATCTATATGATTCGTTACTTTAAAAGAAAATATTCTTACAACATACAAAACAACTCGAATCAGGAGGTGCCTACTGCCTACCACTGAACAAGGACTCAAGGCGTAGTTGCATGCAATAATAAGTTTTGAAAAATGCCAAGAGATTAAATCTGGACAGAATATTGACAAAATTACTATAAAAATATCGGTTTGTTTGGTGATAAATAAGAAAAAAATTACAGAAACAACTTGATTTTATTAGTGATTTTATTCCTATTTTATTTCCGTTTAATTTCCATATCATTGCTCATAGATTTTATCTAGCTAAGATTATTAGTATTTATTAAAAAAAAAAAGGGTATAATCTTTTTAATCTATATTAACTAAATTTATTTTTACAGACAGTAATCATATTCTATTTCATATACCAGTATGGCAGACAGCTAAATCCATATGTAATTAAACAGATGCAGTACTCATAATTTAGAAATGGCATCTGAAAAAAAAAATTTGATCAATATAAAACCTCTCTCTTCTTCTTTTTAACCTTTCCATTACAGAAGAGTGAACCAAAACCAAAGAGACTCAGAGTTACATTTGAAATGAATGGGGGTGGGATGTTTAAAACTGGACTGATTCGAACCCCATTATGTCCATTATAAGATCCACATTTATTTAGTGGAGGCTTTTGTGTTGATGAAGAATAATAATATGTATCAGAATAACTTGATGATGATGTTGACGTTGTTGATTTTCTTGAAACTGGTGGCTGTTTTTTCAAATTCTGTGTTGTTTTTGGTTTTGGATTTGGTGCTGAACCGGTTGAGTAGCTTCTTGAAAGAAACTGTAAGGACCGGATTAGGATTTTACTTGTAGTGCTTTCAGAATTAAGGCTGCTGCTTCTTTTAAATTGCCAGAAAGATTTGATGAAGGTTTGGTAATTAATGTTTCATCATCAAGATCACTCATTGATAAGAACTCTTTCAATCTCTTTTTCTCTGTTGAAGGCTCAGGTTGACGATTAGGCTGGTGATGGGTTGTGATGATTTGTTGTTTCTTGATAATTTGCACTGGAAGAATCCTGCCGTTTGAGAAAAGCTCATCTGCTGAAGAAAATTCCTGGAGAAAGCTGCTGTTGTCATTGCCAATGCAGAAATCAAAATCAGAACTTGATGAATCATGTTGATGAGCTTCATTAACAGAATCTGTCTTGTTGTTGAGATCATACGAGAATGAAATGCGAGGGCTTGAAATCTCAGAGCAAATTACATCAATTGCCATAGCTGAGCTGATACCTAAATGCTGAATAATTTCCAGGGCCCTGGATGATTTTTTTTTTTTTTTAATTCTTTTCAGGTTTTCATTGGAGAAAAGTGGGGGGAAAGTTTCAAATGTGGCATTTAAATGCTGAGGAGCATGAAACATCTGCTTTTAACTTTTGCTTTTTTGTCTCTAAATAACATCTGCTATTGCTGCTGCTGCTGCTGCTGCCCACATTGGAAGGACAATTGAGGCTGAGGCTCTGATCAGAAGAGACAGAATTGATTCCATTGTTGCAAGTTAACAGAAAAAGCAAGGAAAGTTGTTGAATTTAAGCACCGAAAGGTTACCGAAGGATCTTATTTTAGATGGGTTTCCAAGGAAACTTATTTTAACTTTTACTTTTAGGAAGGGAACCAAAAACACCAATGTGATTAGTGTGATTGAGACCTTAACCTTATTGGATTTATGGTTCATATTGAAAATTTGAAACTATGTATTATTATTATTATAAGAGCTTTTATATATTTATTTGGTAGCATCTTATTGTTCGAAAGGGTGATCGAGCACCATTCATTTTTTGTATGAATATTTATTATTTATGTAATGTAATATTTTCTTTATCATGATTATTTATTTATTTGTATGGTAATTTCTTACTTTTATTTATGTATTGTAAATCTAAGTGTTAGATTACTCTAAGAGTTAGAGATTTCGAGTTTCACTCGGAACCTATATGAAATTAGTAAAGACCCGAGAGTTGCAATATATGGTGATATAGTTGCAAGAGTTACAAATAGTGTTGAGAAATATAACACATTCTCTCGAATATAAATTATTTCTGGTCTAGATCTATTGACATGGGTCGGTAATTATATTGGTAAGACTAGTGCATTGTCTATATATGTAATGGACATATGGTTTGTCTCAACAGACTACGAGCTTAGCGAAAGTTCGTATAGAAATACGGATATTCATTAGTGGAATGAATATCGAACAAACTCATAGAAGATGACTAATAGATATTCCATAAAACTGTCAATAGTTATCTTTTCGAGTTGAGTAATTATTGTGGTCCTTTGACTTGAGACACCACGGTGATCTTGTGAGTGATCCTCTATGCCTGATACCATGTATGTCAGAAATCTTTTATGATCTGACCTCTGGATGACTGTTAGGTATAGACCGATGTTTACGAAGATCAGTGTGTGTTAATATGAGGATTCGTCAGTCCATATGGATGGATTATGTTTCCAGAAATGTTTCAGAGTATATTCCGGAAATCTTTTTCGGCCGAAAGTTCGTTGAAGAAATTGTTTCTTTAACATTATAAATAATATTGAAAATGAGTTTTTCATATATTATTTATTAATGGAATATAATTATGTTTTGAAAATTTATTATATATTGAGTAGATAAGTTTTGACAGTAAAACTATAACCTTACTCAATAGGAGACGTAATGACGAAAGGACTATACATTAACGTTTTAACCTCAACTTGTATGGTTCAGCGTGTCGTGTGTTTTTAGCCATGATTTGTAGGTGGGCAGGGTTTCATGAATATGTATACATGCATATGAGATTATATGTATAAGTAACAACCGAACGTGAGCCTAGAGAGTTCCACTATATTAAGTTTACTCGTTGAGCTCTAGGGCGACTTTCCTCAAATGTTGACAAAGTGTTTTGGGTTTTAGGATTAAATTATTTGATCTGATAATTCATGAGATGAATTAATTTAATTGAATTAATTAATTTATATCAAGAGTTGATATAAGTTTATTGTATAATAGATGTAAATTTGATTTACATAAAATTAGTAATTAATTAGTGAATTAATTTAATGTTAAATTAATATACAAAATTAATTACTTAGTTTATACAAATAAATGTATTAATTATTTAAGGTAACTATAGTTAATGTAATTGAATATTTTTAGTTAAAGTAACTAAAATCATTTAATTGTAATTTAGTTAACTTAGTTGGTGAGATATTTTTTTTAACTTTGGTTAAGTTAAATTTTTGAAATTTGTGGTGTAGAGAAAAGATTCTCTTGTACCATGGTTTGTTAAAAGGCTTGGTTTGTTTTTTCTTTAATTAGTATTAATAAAAACAAAAAGCAAAAAAAAAAAAAAAAAAAAAAAAAATCCTTCTCTCTCCACTTTTTGCCTGCCTCGGCCAAGCCAAAAAGAAGCAAAAATTCCTTCACTCTCCTTTTTGCTCTCTGCCTGCCGAAACCAGGAAAAAAAGAAATCTGAATTTTTTTTTTGTTTAGTTCTCCAAATTCTCACCAAAAATTACCCAACAAGGTGTTGACGGGTGATTTTCGTCCCAGGGGTAGTTTCGAGATAACCCTCTCGAGACAATCCTCTTTCAACTTAGAATTTGTTTGGTTATGAGGAGATCAAAGACAAATGTGGCAAAAGACAAAGCAAACACAAAAATCGATAAAGAGCGTTTAACGTGGTTCGGCGGAGGTAATCCAGCCTACGTCTACGGGCACAAAGTAGAGGGGGTTATTTTATTACCAAACCAAGCTCTACCGACCAGTTTAGGGACAAGTCTAATAGTAACCGAGTTGTCGGTTGTTCTTTATGTTTCTCACAAGTAGTAATAGAATGAAAAATTTTCCAACCCTTACAAATGAGATCACCATCTCCTTATATACTAATGGATATACAATAATGTTCTCATATCTTTGTGACGCCAGCACTGCAGGTTTGCGGGTTTCCAGTGATTTGACAAGCTCTCTTCCTCAATCTGCCATTGCCGAAAGCAAAATCTACCCTCTGATTTCCCGTCACATCACGCTGTAAAAGTACATCGTCATGCATTTTCATTAATGATGACAGCCTGTTAGATTTTGAATATGAAAGTTGATTTCAGTGGGAAAAGTCCAAACTATCCTGATTATACTTCGGTTATAGGACGTCGGCCAGTAAACTTGCCGAACACCTCAATTGCTCCCGCCCCGATCCATAATATCCGAGCTCATCAACTTGTTCCAGGAGGTAAGATAACATCAAATCGAGCCGCCGGTCTGATGTGGTTTGCCTTGGTTCTAATGTTTTCGGTCTATGAAATCTGCGCGAGATCCGAGGAAGAAGTGTTTGGATCCTCTTACTGCCCGAGAATTGACCGATACATCTGGACGTCTGATCCTCCAAAAATGGAAATTCCCTCTTTGCCCTTGCCAGATTGCTTGAATATCTTAGTTGTAGAAATCCCCATCAATATATGTCCCCTAGTTCTTGGTTCCGGTGAGTGTGCGAGTCGGTGCCGAGAACTACAAAAATCAGAAGCGTGTTGATCAGCCATCAGGTGGTTGGCCTTGGGAATCATGTAGAAAACTGCTCTGGCGCCAGCTCAGGTCATCCCCCAATATCTTCCTATGATCCGCCCTTAAGCCGAAATCATGCACTCAGTGGGATGTAACCCGACCCCGAAGTGATGGAGCAAGATAGCCTCGACGGAACGAATCCAGCCCCGAGCTGGTGGAACATAGCATCGGCGGAACGAATCCAGCCCCGAGCAGGTGGAACATAAAAGACTCGGCGGAACGAATCCAGCCCCGAGCTGGTGGAACATAGCATCGGCAGAACGAATCCAGCCTCGGGCAGGTGGAACAAAACAGACTCGGCGGAATGAATCCAGCCCCGAGCTGGTGGAACATAACAGACTCGGCGAAACGAATCTAGCCTCGAGCTGGTGGAACACAACAGACTCAGTGGAACAAATCCAGCCCCGAGCTAGTGGAACAGAACAGACTCGGCGAAACGAATCCAGCCCCGAGCTGGTGGAACATAACATGGCGAAATGAATCCAGCCCCGAGCTGGTGGAACTTAACAGACTCGGCGGAACGAATCCAGCCCCGAGTTGGTGGAAAATAACAGACTCGGCGGAACGAATCCAGCCCCGAGCTGGTAGAACATTTGAGACTTATACGAGGGAAGATTTTCAACCTCTGAGGCTCTGCGCGGCGGTGGGTGTCAGGGACGTGATCGTAAAAAGCGATTCCCAACTGGCCGTCCAGCAACTAAATGGCGAGTTTCAGGCCAGAGAGCCTAACATGATGGCTTATATGACCGAAATGAAGAAGATGATTGGGGAAATTGATAGTGTACAGTTCGAGCAGATTGGTCGAGAATACAACCATCAGGTAGACTCGTTGGCTCGGCTGGCGTCCTCAATTAAATCAGAGGAGCCTAGGACCATCCCTTTAATCTGCGTACAGGAAAAAAAATGTTGGGAAGCCGGAGGTGAGGGAAGTAGATACAGAAGGGATGACCTATTGGATGGACCTGATCAGGAGTTACTTGGAGACTGGGAAGACACTTGAGGATAAGAAATGATGCAAGAAAGTTGAAGTACCGAAGCTCAAAATTTTACTTAGTTGAAGGAGTCTTGTACCGGCGGGGGCATACGGTACCACTTTTGTGGTGTCTTACAACCGATGAAGCAGATTATGTGCTCAGAGAGATTCATAGAGGAATCTGCGGGATCCATTTCAGGGGGCAGTCGATTGCATTTAAGGCATTGAGGCAATGGTTCTACTGGCCGACCATGCACCAAGACAGATTGAAGGTAGCTCGGAAATGTGAAAGATGCTAGAAGAACGCCAACATTCATAATCAATCTGCTGAGCAGTTGACAACTCTGGTCAGCCCCTGGCCATTCACCCAGTGGGGGCTAGACATCATCAGACCAATGTCAGCGGGACGGGGACAAGCCAAGTATGCCATCGTCGCCATTGACTATTTCACCAAGTGGGTAGAGGCCGAACCCCTGTCTACAATCACATAGAAGAAAGAAATAGTTTTTATAAAGAAGAGTATCATCTGCCGGTTTGGACTTCCCGAGCCATCATTACTGATAATGGGAAGTAGTTCTACAGCAAGGGTTTCAGGAAGCTCTGTGAAGACCTTCAAATCGCCTTGAGATTTGCTTCACCTGCTCATCCCAAATCTAACGGACAGGTCGAGGCTACCAACAACAAAACAATCAAGGCATCTAAAGGCCCAGCTCGGATCTTGTAAAGGGCTCTGGGTCGAAGAGTTACCAAAACTGTTATGGGCGCACCGAACAACCTATAAGGACTCCATAGGGGAAACTCCTTTTTCTTTGGCTTATGGTTGTGAAGCAGTAATTCCGTAGAAATTGGGATGATCACCCACAGGGTCGGCATTTTGAGGCCGAACAGAACAAAGAGCTCGTCAGGAATCATCTTGATCTAGTCGAAGAAAAACGAGAGAAGTCGGCTATGAGAGTGGCTGTCTATCAGCAGAGAATGGCTCGTTTTTACGACAAGAAAGTTCAGGCTCGGTCCTTTCTCCTTGGGGATTTGGTTTTGAGGAGGGTCACATTGAATACCCGAAAACCCGAAGAAGGTTCATTGGGCGCCAAATGGGAAGGGTCGTACAAAGTGGTGGAGATAGTAAGACCGCGTACCTATCTTTTGGAGCAGTTGGACGGTACCCGACTCAAGAAACCTTGGAACGCCGAGATGCTGAGAAAATATTTCCAATAGACCTTTTTCTTCGAACTGCGAAGTCATTGGATGACCCGACCAGGATCGGGAAATTATTGTAGAGCCTCTCTTGAAATGACCCACAAAGTGTTGTAAGAAGGGTGGTAGATCCCATGAATATAAACATGACTTTCTCTTTTGAATTAAGAAACTTGTCCATTTTACTTGTTTATTAATTGAATGCGAAAGTTATGTTCGATATTCTTGGGATGTGCTCGATGTGAAGGGGTGATCGGTAGTCGGGAAGGGCACCAAGCCCATGGCACACCAATCCCGGGTGTCATTATCAAACCCCCGGGTGGAAGTGTCCCGACCTGACTCCTTTCACCTTTGAGGATCCAGAACGCATCAATGGATGTGGTATATGTGGGAAAAGTGTGAGCCCCTCGTGGCACGCCGATCCCGGGTGTCATTATCAAACCCTCGAAGCCGGAGTGTTATTACCCCATAACTCGCATCTTTGAGGAGCATCTCGAGTAAACCGGACCCATGGAGGTTTTTTCCCCTGCGAGTTAGCTGATGAATCCCGCCGAGAACCATCCGACCACGTGGCATGAGGACAGCCGAATGGCCTCCATGACCATTGTGGTCCAGGATAAACCGGACCCAATGAGGTTTCTTCCCCTGCGAGTCGGCTGGTGAGTCCCGTTGAGAAACACCCAAGGGATGGCGCACACGGGGTGTCTTCTTCCCCCGTGGGGTATCTGCCTAACTGCCTCGGATCAGAAGAAGCATGGCATGGGGAAGTTTCTACCTTCATAGCGCTTGCAGACTCCAGAGCCGCCCAACATGAGGAGGTTTCTGCCCTAAGGGTCTCAGCCGATCACCGATCCGTAGCCCGGCTAGCCGGGACGCTGAGTTGTAAGATTTAGAATTGTGTTTTGGGAGGCACCAGGCAGGACGCTGCCTCGGGGCTCTCGAGTTGTTATTCTTTTCGGGTTTGTGTGGAGTATGTGCTAAGTCACCTCCCTTTTTGCCAACTGTTGATGGGTGATTTTCATCACAGGGGTAGTTTCGAGATAACCCTCCCGAGAGAATCATCATTCAACCTCGAATTTTTTTGGTTATAAGGAGACCAAAGACAAATGTGGCAAAAGACAAAGTAAACATAAAAATCGACAAAGAGCATTTAACGTGGTTCGGCGGAGGTAATCCAGCCTACGTCCATGGGCACAAAGTAGAGGGGGTTGTTTTATTACTAAACCGAGCTCTACTAACCTGTTTAGGGACAACTCTAGGGTTTAAGAGTTAAACTTTAGGGAAATTTTTGTTGTCATTCTTGAGTGATCAAACCACCCTTTGGTCACCAAAATTTGTTCTTCAAGAAGCTTGATTTGGTGGAGAAAGAAGAAGTTCAAAGATTCAAAGAGCTTGGTGGATTTGGGGCTCAGATGCAAAGCTTCTCAAATTGGCAATGACTCAAAGCCATTGTAGGTAAATTGTTTTTATAAATTTATTGTTGGGTTGTTGTTGTTGAGAAAATTGTTCATGAAATTGTTGGATAATTATAAGCATGTATGTGAGGAATTTTTTAAGCTTTAAAGAGTATAGAAAATTAATGTATGGATGATATATTGATTTTATATGCTTGGTTTATATTTGACAATTATTGGAGAATATTTTGATGCTTGGATTATTTTATTAAGTGTTAATAAAATTGTTAAAGTGTTTAGAATATTTATTTAAGCTTATGGAAATTATATTGATGCATGGAAAAATTAATATATGATGATATATTAATTTTAATGCATTGGAATAATTTTAAGCTTATGGAAGTAAATATTTTAATACACTTTTAGGGTATTGCTGGAAAAAAATTGCTCGGGATTTGATCTCGCACGCGTTCCGCTGCTCTCGGCATATCTGTTCCTCCTAACACTTATAGCAAGGAAGAGGGATAAATTAAGAAGGTTGGATCTAGTCAGTAGGAACTTTTTTTATCGCTACTAAACAGAGTTATAATCAATATACAAGGTTTGAGATTTAATCATATCCGACACTTTTTGCAACCAAACCCTAAAATTTATTTTCCTTCTTCCCTGCCGTCTGTCACAAAAATTGTGGGTTCCCTATCACCATTTATTTTTCTATTTTCTTGATAAGTTCCAAATCCATTCAATCCCCAAACTCGCTTCCTCCATCAATCTTCTTCAACCACCTCCTCTAATTTTATTTTTCCTTATTTTATTTTTATGCCTCATTTTCTTACCCGATATTTGGATCTAGGTTTCCACTGATATGATGGTTATTTTATCCAACTATATGTTGGTTTTTTGTGATTTTGTATGACTTTCTATCTTTATATAGGCATATAAAGTGTTACAACAATAGATAGATGATTTGCGGGACTTCATCGGTAGATTTGAAAATGGAAGAAGAACATTTTATAATTATAGAGTGTTGATTAATTTGTAATGAATTTGTTTTGATGTTGTAATGGTCAGGTCAGAGCATAAGCTAGTGATGTTTTCGGCAATTGGACTATTGTCATCTAGGGTGGAACACTCCACCACTTCGCCTAGCAGCATGACGCTTGTATTGCTCTCCTCAACCCTATTTTCACGGTTTAGGCTGCTCCCATTTCACTCGCCGCTACTTCAGGAATTGCTTTTGCTTTCTTTCCCCTGGCTACTAAGATGTTTCAGTTCGTCGGGTTGTCTCTTGCATGCCTATGGATTCAGCAGCAGTTTGAAAGGTTGACCTATTCGGGAATCTCCGAATCTAGGTTTTCTTTGTGTACTGTATTATTTCACTTCTGGTCTTAAAATTTATATTCACCAACTCTTGTCTTGAAATTTATATTCACCAACTCCTGTTTTGAAATTTATAAATTTGTAATTACTTTAGGACCACAATAGATTTATGTATGAATTTGAGTTTTGATTGAATATGTGGAATATAGAGTGCATTGAGTTTATGTTGTAAGGGTGTGTCCTCACTAGCTTATCTTCAGCTTTTTTCCTAAGTACTGTTGTTGGACTATATGGTAGTGTATTTACATTCTTATAGTGTTTTACTCATGAATGAATTTTATATTCAAAAAAAAAAAAAATCATAATTCGAAATGTGATTTTTTTTTTTTTAATGAATTTTTTCTCCAAAAAAAAAAAAAAACAACAGAGTCGTAATCCAAATGTGATTTTTTTTTTAAATATTTTTTTTCTCCATTTGTTAAGACTATTTCAATATTGTTAATTTAGTTTTGGATTGGTAATTAGTAATCTTTAAAAACCCGACTTGACTCATCGACCCGTGATAGGTAGAGAATTAAAGATTAGAGGTCGGACCGGAGATCAACCCAGGGTCGACCAAAAATTGATAATAATCATTATTTTATTATGTATTTATATAAAAAAAAAAATATTATAGAAATGAATAAATTCAAAACATAGATTCTATAACTATATATTCCACTCATTAAAAACATTCAATCTACTTGCATAAAAGCTTTAAAAATATTCCTCAATTCATTATTGTAAAATCTCTTTATTCAATCTCTATTACTTTTAGCTTTTTTCCCTATTTTTTTTATGGTATTTACAACATTCCATAAGCACTTATTAAATATGATTAATAAGAAAAATTATTGTTTATTTATTTATTTATTTATTAAGACCGTAATACGGTTAATATAGTACACATGCTATCAACATGAATAATTACTCTCACAAATTGTTAACTAATCATTAATTGCTCTCACAAAATTTCCTTAAATTTTACACACACACATGACACATATTACTATATAAAAGCGAAAAATCTCCATCGAAAAATTAGTATGTCCACGTCAACCCCCTTATTTTGAAGATGTCCACCAATGTAAGTGGTTCTTTCAACATTAATTGTTATTGGTCATTAATTTTTGTACTTTTAAATTTTTTAACAAACAAAGAAATTAATTTAACCTATTAAGGGTTTGGTTTACTAATACTAGATCAAACTAATTAAATAGTCTTCAATTCCATAATTTACTTGCCGCTTCGGATTTCCTTTCCAAGCAGATTTTGTTTACTTTTTATTTAACTTATCGTCTTGTCCACATCAACTCCCTTAATCTTGGGGATGTCCACCTATGTAAGTGGGTCATTTCACATTCATTACTATAAATATATGAGTCTGTTGGTGAAGAAAATCACCCTAGGACGAACGAGTCAATGAGGGGTGAAAAGAAAGGACGTGTCAAAAGGACGAAAAGCAATTAGGACGACCAAAGGAAAAGCAGACAAAGAACGACGAAGGGAAAAGTGATCAGGACGATTATCGTGCGAACAGACACGTTGTAGTTAACCCCACGATCTAGCAGTTAGATAGCAGCTCCCCACATTCTGGCAGTTATCACATACAACTCAACAGTTTAATGCATGATCCAGCGGTTACGTGTAAGCATGAAACGTGGGAAAGGAAGCAAAATCGCTCAAACGGTTGACAAGGCTCTCCATTATAAAAGGCCCAAATTTTGGAAGAGGAAAAGGGAAGAACAAAATGAAGACTCATTATGAGCATTTTTATTTTTATTTCGTAGCTTTGTAATCCATAGATTGTAATTTGTATGCTTGTGCCCCTTGGAGGCTTATTCACTGAATCAAACACCCCTTGCTGGGACTTTGTCTCAGGAGGTTTGAACCTTACACGCTCATTGACGAAAAATTGTGCAAATAATTTTTGGCGACCACAGTGGGAGAATTGGTGTAAGAAGTGGAGATGCCTCCGAAAAGAAACACTCAGACTGGCTCGAGTACAGAGGAATGGAGACTGGAGCAAACCAACCAGCCCCACGTTCCAGCTGTAGTAGACCATTTTGAGGGTTTAACAGAAGCAAGCCGATATGACACTATGCGAGAATTCAGCCCCAACGCGATTCGCGACCTGTTCGGTGAGTTCACCCAGGATGTTGTCGAACAAGTTAGGCTTCAAAATGCTCACATTATAGATAAGTTCGCTTCGGCTAGTAATTCGCATTACGAAAATATGACCAAACACCTGAGCTCATTGAATGAGTTGATGGCCAAATGTGTTAACGGGGGGACAGCCCCACCATGGACTACACCTCTTCCTACACCAAGCAGTCAGGAGGTTGGTCCAAGCAATGGTCCTCTACAAGGGGTTACTGCCCCTACGACACCCCGATGGGGAATAAGTCTTGGAGGCAATGGCCCATACTTAGGGCCAAACATAGTACAACATGAAGTAGTGTTGCCCCACGGTTCACAAGGGCAAGGTCACGACTATGTCCCATTTGTGAGAGGACCACAACCACCACATGTAGCGATGTCATTCAATGGCAATAATATGTTGAGAGAACAGATGACCGAGATTCTTCAGAATCAATTCGATTTAGGAGTGAGGCTGATTCGGCCGAGATATCAAAAGCCATATCCAGATTGGATTGATGTAGCGTATCCGTGGCCTAGGAACTACAAAATACCAAAATTTTCTCTGTTTACAGGGTCTGGGGAAGTTTCTACAATAGAACACATATGACGATTTACCCTTCAGTGTGGGGAGACAAACGATTTCCATAAGTTGAGATTATTTCACGGCTCGTTGTCAGAAGTAGCTTTTTCCCGGTATGTCAGCTTGCTGCCCAGTTCGGCGGAAAGTTGGCACCAAATGGAACAGATGTTCCATGCACAATTCTATAAGTCCGAATCTAAAGTGGCCTTGGCCGACTTGGCAAATTTGAGAAAGCTGCCAGGAGAATGGGCCGAAACGTTCTTACAAAGGTTCAAAGTGGCTCGAGGCCGATGCTACGTGCCTTTACTAGAAAAGGAGTTTGTTAGAATCGCTCAAAGCTGTCTTAATTTCGATAAAAAAAAATAATTTCAAGATCGAGAATTCTGGGACCTCCCCCAACTCACCACTAGTGTAGTACGATATGAACGGTTTTTAAGGGAGGAAGAATAAATGAAGAATTCTAGCAAAGGAACCTATTACAGGAGTCCTAACTATGAAATAGGCGAAGTGGACATCGAATCGGATGACTTATGTTTGGCCGAACTAGTTAAAGGGAAGTCATACGTCTGCAAGTCGTAGGCTGAACCCCATGCCAAAATAGAGAATGAAAAAAAGAGTAGGAATTTCTCTTTTGACATCTCGGAAGTCGATGTCATATTCGATCAATTATATAAAGATAAGCAAATTAGGTTGAGTGACCGTCACAAATTGCCAAGCCCCGAACAAAACGGTGACAAAAAGTACTGTAAGTGGCATAATGCATGGTCTAATTCAACTAACAATTGCCTTATTTTTCGGAATATTTTGCAGGACGCCAAAGAATATGGGCGAATAAAGTTCAAGAAAAAGATGGCAGTGGACGAAAATCCCTTTCCAAAGCCGTTGGAATTGAATATGATCAACTCTGACCTCACCAAAATGAATTTACCAAAATTCAAGCTGGTTCTAGATGAGGATCAGGATGGTAATCGTCCAAGTGCTCTTGAAAGGATCGAGGCGTCCCAATAAAGGAGGGTTCCGCAAAATTTGTGTGCACGTTGCCAAAACAGTATATAGTGGATGAAAGAACTGGAAGATACCTGTGAGAGGCCATCGAAGAAGGAGACAGTAGCATAGCAGCCGAGAACCTTCGCACCAAGGTTTTATGGAGAACATTCAAACTTCGTCCAAAATATAAGGACGTTTAGGCCGAAAATTCATTGGCCCAACATATGGCATTCGTACCATCGACCATATTCATACCATAGGCCATGGAATAACTATCCTCCTATAGATGAAATGACAAGGACACAATTGAGATGACACCAACGGAATTATGGCCGTATGATGTGTCAGCAAGGTGAAGTGAAAGTTACCACTGACCATAGTCTTCCAATCAATATCCAAGCGAGGAAAAAGCCGGATGCGAGCGTTAAGGATAGTGGTGGCAGAGAAGAGATCAATACAAGCTGTAAAGAGAGTACCAAATTCGACCGATAAAAACGGAATGAGATAGATGACGAAGAACCCCCATTGTTATTCAGTTTGGCAGCATGCCTCCGGTTGTGGCTAATCATTACCTGTTGTCCGAAAAGTTCAAGGGGGGAATAATGAGACCTCTAGGAGGAGTGAATATGTCTACGACGGCGACGAGACAGAGTTCGCAACACTCGCGATAA
The DNA here is from genome assembly GCA_019454045.1 of Zanthoxylum bungeanum. Lineage (NCBI taxonomy): Eukaryota > Viridiplantae > Streptophyta > Magnoliopsida > Sapindales > Rutaceae > Zanthoxylum > Zanthoxylum bungeanum. Next base: position 15,486 of record SKCR01032340.1, read on the forward strand.
CTGATAGAGAGGCCTCTGATGAGGAACTGACCGATATATAGGAATAAATATATATCAGAACCGAAGCACGAAGAATAGGGACAACACAAAATCGCTTCTCAGAGATTTGTACGAAGCCAAAAATCCTGCAGTAGGAACGTTAGGAGAGGACTTGGGGCGATCTTCATACCTCTTGCTATACGGAAAGCCCAAAATAAAATGGGTCGTGACCAGACCAGAAAATAAAGGATGTTAACCAGTAATGCCTCACGTGATATGCCGATCACGTTGCCAGCTTCCGGATGGAACAATGAGGATGAGCCACCTCAAGTAAATACAAGTGGTGATCAAACGATGGAAGTAGGAATGTCAGAGAAGGTGACGTTTCCAAAACCACCACGACAAATGACGAAGCATCTCCTACCGATTTTTGTTAAAGCAAAAGTAAACGGAATACCCATCACTAAGGTGTTAATCGACAATGGAGCGGCCATCAACGCCATCCCAGTTAGGATGCTGGGATGACTAGAAAGTCGGAGGACGATCTCATCCCTACGGAAGTGGTGCTTATAAATTTCAATGGATGAGCAACGACAGCCAAAGGAGTTGTCCCACTAGACTTACAAGTGGGAAGCACTACTAGGACAGTAGTATTTTTTTTATAGATGGGCCAACCACGTATAACATGCTCTTGGGTCGAGATTGGATCCACGGTAGTCGATGCATTCATTCGTCCATTCATCAATGTCTGGTTTTTTGGAATCAGAAAGATGAAGTAGAAGTAGTATACGCCGACAATAGACCCTTCGCAGCAGAGACAAATTCGGCCGAATATTTCATGTATGAAGGAAATTACGGGCCAGCTAGAGTAGTGAATGAAGTAGGGGATTCGGCCATAGTGGCCAAAAATGACGAGTCGTACACCGCAGATCTGCTAAATGACTTCTTCGCACAAATAAGGCCAACTATAGTGGCCTTCGGAGGGCCAACGCATGGCCATGAAACCAGCAATTCAAATGGAGAAGAGCGAACATAGTAAAGAACAAGCCGCACTTGCGGCCACTAGGGCCAGCTTAATGGCCTATATAACGGAACATGAAGTTGAAGCCCATGCTCAGGCAGCGATTTCGGCCTTGAGGGAGAAATTATTAACACATCAGACGGAAGATAGAATAAGAGAGGTATGCGGGGTGGATTGTTTGATGGAATGAAGTGACATGAATGAACGACCAAAGGAGGAATAAGAATACGCTCTGAATGGGCGACATAAGGCAAACATTACAAGGATGCAAGACGTTTTGGACGAGGTAAATCTGGGAAGTGAGGAAGACAGACGCATCACTTACATCAGCAATGAGCTAGAGGCCCAGTACTCGAAAAATTAATCCATCTTTTATAAAAATATAAAGATTGTTTTGCTTGGGACTACGATGAAATGTCTGGTTTAGATAAAACTTTAGTAGAGCATAGAATGCCAATTATGCCAAATCACAAGCCATATAAGCAACCCCCCGGAGGTTGCACCCAATGTTATGTCTGACATTAAAAAAGAAGTCGAGCGCCTCTTGAAGGCGAAATTCATTAGAACGACCAGGTATGTAGAATGGTTGTCAAATATCGTCTCTGTCATGAAAAAGAATAGAAAGTTAAGAATATGTATAGATTTTAGGAATTTAAACTTGGCAACACCAAAAGACCAATACCCAATGCCTACGGTAGATTCCTTAGTGGACTCCACAGCAGGATATCAAGTGTATTCTTTTATGGATGGGTACGCAGGATATAACCAAATCTACATAGCCGAAAATGATATCCATAAAAAGGCTTTCAGATGCCCGGGGTCTTTAGGATGTTATGAGTGGGTGGTAATGTCATTCGGCCTAAAAAATGCCGGGGCCACTTACCAACGGGCCATGAATCTAATTTTCCATGTCATGATCAGTAATTTTGTAGAGGTTTATGTAGACGACATAGTGGTAAAGTCTATGATCGTGGGTGATGATTTTAACCACTTGACAATGGCTTTTGAACGAATGAGGAAATTCAAATTAAAGTTAAAGCCAAATGCGTTTTCGGGGTTTGCACAGGGAATTTCTTAGGCTCTCAAGTCCACCAGCGGGGAATTGAGATTGATGCCAATAAATCTCTGGCAATTACTGAAGCCAAACCACCCCAGAACAAAAAAAAATTGCAAAGATTCCTTGGGCAAGTCAATTTCTTAAGAAGGTTCATTTCTAATTGTGCAGGAAAAACTAAAGTTTTCTCGTCCCTGCTAAGGCTAAAGGAAAATGACGAATTCGTCTAGACCGAAGAACATCAAAAAGCCTTCGAGAACATGAAGAATTATTTATCATAGCCGCCAGTGATGGTACCCCCTGTGCCAGGACAGCCAATGAAGCTGTACATATCCGTTGAAGAGTAATCCATAGCTGGAATGATCACACAGAATGACAATACGGATGTCGAAAGAGCCATTTATTATATCAGCAGACAATTGTTGAAATATGAATGTAATTATTCTCCAATGGAGAAGTTGTGTTTGGCTTTGTATTTCACATGTACTAAATTACGCGCCTACCTTAGGCCGACCACTGTGTATTTAATTACAAAAATCAATATAGTAAAGTACATGTTTTCTCGTCCCATCTTGCATCAAAGAGTTGGTTTTTGGTCTCTATCATTGTCAGAATTCGACATACGACATGAACCCCAAAAGGCCGTAAAAAACAGGCCCTTGCGGATTTCTTAGCTGATCACCTGTGTTTAAGCACCACTAAAGAAATGGAAATGGAAATAGACGAGTGCAGTTTAAAGCCATGGTTCGATGGATCTAGCACATCAAAAGGAGCATGAATGGGAATAGTCTTGGTCAGTCTGTTGGGAGAGCCATTTCGTTTCATAATCAAGTTGGACGAATGTTGCACCAACAATCAGGCCGAATACGAGGCCTTGATATTTGGGTTGGAAATGCTCCTTGATATGAGAATAAAGTATGTGTCCATCAAGGGAGATTCGCAACTAGTAATCCAATAAATGACAGGGGCATTTAAGTGTCAAAGTCTGTCGGTCAGGGCATTGTCAGAAATAGATAAAGACCTGCTAGGCCAATTTGATTTCATAGAACTGGAACACGTCCCAAGGGCGAAGAATGAGATGGCCAATGAATTGGCCCAAGCAGCCTTAGGGTATAAACATACAAGCATAGATGGCATATACAAGAGAGATGATGCCAAACCAGTCCTGGTAAGACAGAAGAACGTAATGGACGTCATGGCCACTGAAATCCAAAATCAAAATGAGGACTATTGGAGAAAAGAGATCAGAGAATTCTTAAAGCAACCGGAAAATGGGAAAGACCAAAATATAAAGCTAAAAGCCTTGAACTATGTGGTATCGGGAGATGTATTGTACAGAAAATGCCAAGATGGTTTGTTATTAAAATGTGTGGGACCGTCAGAAGCCAAGACCATTATGGCTGAAATACATGAAGGGGTCTGTGGGGCTCACCAGACCCGAATCAAGATGAGATGGTTGATCATAAGGAGCAGATATTATTGGCCGAAAATGGGAGAATCATGCGTATTGTATGCTAAGGGATGCGTTGCTTGTCAGAAGCATTGGCCTATTCAAAGAGCATCAGCGACCGAAATGGTCCATGTTATTAAGCTGTGGCCATTTATGGGATGGGCGATTGATTTAATAATAAAAATCTATCTCGCATCTAGCAAAAGACACACTTTCATCATCGTCGCCACAAACGTCTTCACCAAGTGGGTGGAAGCAATTCTGGTAATAGAGATTTCTCAAGAGCAAATCATCAAGTTCATAAAAGAGCATATTATCCATCGATTCGGTATCCCTCAGACATTGATTGTGGATCACGATACCTCTCTGAATGGCGAAAAAGTTAAGAGCTTATTGGCCGAATACGGGGTCCAGTTAGTAAACACAACTCCATACTACTCCCAGTCAAATGGTCAGGCAGAGTCATCCAACAAAAACCTCAAAGGGTTGATCCGAAAGATGATAACGGACAATGCCAGACAATGGGACGAATGTTTAAGTCAAGCTCTATGGGCTTATAGGACGTCACCCCAAACGGGTACCTCGGTCACTCCATTCCAACTAGTGTATGGTCAAGAGGTCGTACTACCAGTTGAAGTGAATGTTAAATCCACTACGGTGGCGTTACAAAAAGAATTGACAAAGGAAGATTACAGTGAAGCGATGATCCAAAATTTATTAGAATTGGATGACGTCAAGTGTGATGTCATCAATTGCTTGGAAGCACAGAAGACAAAGATGGTCAAGGGATATAATCGGAAAGTCATGGCCGAATCATTTAGAAAAAAGGAGTTAGTATTGAAAACTATACTACCATTAGGAGCCAAGAACCCTGTATACGGCAAGTGGTCGCCTAATTGGGAAGGCCCATTCGTGGTGGAAAACGTATTACCAAACGGGGCCTATCATTTGAAGAGTTTAATGAAGGAATGCATGCCAGAGTGATAAACGACAAATACTTGAAAAAGTACATGCCTTCGTTATGGGAACATGAGAATATAACATTCTTCGGGTAAAGAATGAGGACGAGACAAAACAAACAAACAAGTAAATAAATAACAAATAAATAAATATTATGATTTTATTAATGACGGACAACAATGTCCCAAGAATTACAAACGAAGGACGAATGTAACGTCCTGACAATGCATGAATACATAGTTATCTACTAGCGGAAGGCCGTTGAAAATCCTTAGGCGAGTCCTTCATAGCCGAGAACATTTCCCTTAACCATTGCCACTTTTTCTCCATTTCTATATCAGCCGCCGCCAAATCGCTCAAGCTCTTTTCAAAATCAACTTGGGCCAAGTCTTTATATTCAGCCAGGAAAGCGTTCACCTCTGTTATTTGAGAAGCAATGGTCCTTCTCTTGGCTTCTCTCCTCATGCGACTCTTCTCGATGAGACGTTGGATATCTTGCAATTGTCGTTCTAAGTCCAGCAGTATCGTCTCTTCGATCACCATTTCATCCGTAGTTTCCCATATAGTTTGGTGGAAAGTGTCAAGGGAATCACGAAGCCTTTTATTAATTAAAAATTGCCTAAGTTTTGCTATAAATAGCAAGCTTTAGGAAGTTTTAATTAAGCATAGCAAAAACTTGAGAAAGCTAAATACAAGCAAGAATTAGAGAAATTAGCCTAAGTTAGAGAAGTGTTTAGAGAAGCTTTGTGAGGTCTTTACAACATTTCATCTAGGAGAAATCAAAATTTGATCTTGGGGTGAAGCTTGCTAGCATTGGAATCAAGATTGCTAATCCTTGGAAGTTCTCTAAACATTTCAAGAAGGAGATGTAAATTGAATCTTTGAATCAACCTTACTAGGTAAGTTTGATCTTCTCCAAGAGCTATATTTTTCATTAGTGAGACATATAATGTTGAATCATGTATTAGATACATAATGTTGAAATTAGGCTAATTAATTGTGTTAGGATGCTTTGGAAGTATAAACACAATATGCTTGTAATTGGGTCAAAATATTTATGTTAGACATAGACATAAAATTAGAGTTTAGAACTCTAGATAATAGCTTAGAGCTAAGGCTACCATTCTAGAATCACTTGACCATTTTTTGGTGGCCTAGAATTATTCATGAGTCACTTCATTGTGGGATTCTAATTTGGTTTGTGTTTTGGATTCAAAATTTACGCAAGTGCATATTTAGAATAAATTTATGTTTTTGTAAAAATATTTGATATTTTGAAAAATTTTGATTTTTTATTCTATAACATGTGTTGATATTATTTTGATGTTAAAATTAATTTTTGGTGTTTTACTAGTGTTTAGGAAAGTTCGGAAGATATTAGGGTTAAAAACCATATTGCCTTCAGCTCTTTGTTTCGAGAGAGCTGAAGATAGTGTTTAAATGCATTAGAAAAAAAAAAAAAATATGAAAGTCTTTAAGCTTGGCGCTACAATGCGAGTGCACACTGTAGCGCGTACTGTGCGTGCGCGCACTGTAGCGCTAAGCGTGCTGAATTTTATTTTTCTCCGTTTTTGAGTTTCCGGACTCCGATTCAGCCCCGATTTTTTCCTATACACTCGAAATGGAATATAATATTTCATTAAATTATTTAAAATCATACCCATACTTGATATCCATGGGTTAGACTTATTTCCGCTACGTAAGACACCAATCCGACCCTCGGGGTTCCACATCCGCCCCAACAGAATGGTATCAATATCAAGACTTAACCACACAACAAATATTGCATATTAGACATGTATTTGAATCTATA
>SKCR01032341.1:0-21144 GCA_019454045.1 Zanthoxylum bungeanum
GCTTTGCCAGGTGGCTTGGGTACATGGAGGAAATTTTTATTGTGCTATCTTGGGCGAACCTGAACATACACCAGAAACCGCTTGGACTGCTCAACGTTGATGGATTTTATGATTTTCTTTGTGTGTTTCTTGATGATGCTCGGAGAGAATGGGTTCGTGTCAAAACCTTTGAAAAAACTCTTCTTTACTGCCAGAACTGCTCCGGATCTAATAGACCAACTCATAGCCTATGAACCACAAGTTGACCCTATCCTTTCAAAGATAAATTGGTCTGAGGACGATCGTGGTAAGAGACGTCGGATTAATCTGGATCTTAACCTTTAAATTCCTGTAGATTCTCAGCTAACCAGGTATTATTTTCTAAACTCTTCTTCTACTGTTTAAGATATTGGGGAAAATGTCTCATTTAGGTTTGGGGGAGAGAATTAGTTGATCAGTACCTTGTTTTTAGTTTGTGTGTTGTTTTTATTTTTAGTCCAAAATTTTTCGAAAAATACAAAAAAAATTGAAAATTTTTCAAAAATTACAAAAATATTTTGCGTTTTTGTGTTTTTATTTTGACTAAAAGGTGAAATTGGTAAGAGATAGCTGAGTAAGAAGTTTCTCCTCCTGAGACGTATCTCAAGCCTATTTTCGAAACAAGTTAATTTTTTATTTCATTTTGAATTATTTAATTTGTGAATTCTCCTTAAAACGGACTAAAATGGATCTTCATATGTTCAGTTAGCAGATATTATCAACATATATAGTAACATACGGACATGAGCTAAAATTGAAAAGTTTGTAATATTTAGTGCTCTAGTTTAATTGGAGGAAATATCTCAAAAAGCAATGGAGTAAAAAAAAAAAAAACGTCTGAGATTCGAGTTATTAAGTCTGTAAGGGTGTTTTAACACCTAGTGCCCTAAAACCAACTGGTTTGGGAATCATTGCCCAAAGCTCGTTACATGGATCAAAGATGCTGCAAAATATATATATATCTGAAGTCTGAGTAATTAAGTCCGTAGGGGTGTCTTAACACCTGGTGCCCTAAAGCCAACTGGTTTGGGAGCCACCGACCCAACACTCGCTACATAGACGGAAGATATTGTATATAAATAAAAAATAGAGATAAAATAAAAGAAAAAAATCAGAAGAAAAATGAGAAAAATTATTCTATTGCCTACAAAAAGGTGTGAAATCTGATAAAACCTTAGGACAAAAATATTACTCTCTTATCAACTGCACTTATGACTGTTGTGGGCAAAAATGAGTTGATTAATATTTTGTTGGTTGTGTATATGGAGAATGGTAAATATAATCGGAGAATTTACTTATTCAGTAATTTAGAATAAAACAAAACAACTAGTAACTTGGAATAGAAGTTTCACCTGATTAGTCACTAACATCTTTATTCTCTTTTCGCTTGTTTTTTTGCTTTTGTGTGCATTAGTTTTACTACCTTTTTACTTTTGTAAAATGTTTGTGGGTATCATTGATGTAACATGCGCCGTGCCGCATGTCAGCATCCTACGGTGCCGACAGTCATCATCGCCAGTTGTCATTCCATGTCATCATCCACGTCAGCAAGTCAACAAGTCAACATTGACACCTCACCGCCACGTCATCATCAGCCAATCAAAAAGTGCCACGTGTCGCAATCCTACGGTGCCGATAGTCTCTTTCCCATGTGTCACAAAACATCACCGCCACGTCAGCATCAATCATTGAGTATCTAATCCTTATCTGACACGTAGCGGATAAGAATCTCAGCGACCAATCAGAAGCCGCCACGTGTCACAATAATTGAAGCCCAACCACTCTGCCACGTGTCACCTTATCAGCTTATCCAGAATCTTCAAACAGGCGAACCAGAGCGTGCCACGTCGACAAAAGCTGGCGTAGCGACGCTGAGAAACCTGGCGTCGCGACGCTGGAAGCCTACCGAGGCCTATAAATTGAGCTTGAGATTTCAGAATTGAATGCACCACTCTCTCTCTTATAATCTATATAAAGAGAGAGTTTCTCTCTCTACTTTCTTTTAATTTTTAGTTTTTTAGTTTTTTAGTTTTGTAATTAATTTTAATTACGTTTTGTTAATATAGTAATTTAATTTTTACTTTTTACTTTTTATAGTTTTTATTATTTACCATGAGGAGGGGTAACTCCCCCAGCTAGGGTGAAAGGTAATTCTTTTACTGTTACTATTTAGATTAATCTCCCTTAAAAATAATATATTCACTATTTAAATCTGACTAATAAAAGATACCGCCAGATTGGTCGGTTGGTAATTAAACTTTTTACCGCCTATATGGCAGGTTCATGGACAAATCTTTTTACCGCCTTAATGGCTGGTTGGACTTAATTTGACTTAATCAGGATACCGCCTATATGGTCGGTTGGTAATATTATCACAAGTTTATATATTATTTTATGGGAGATATCTTAATTAGTAATAGTAAAAGTAATTCATTTTACCTTAGCATTTTATTTTATTGTAATTTACTTTTCAGTATTTACTTTACCGCATTTTTACTTTATGTCTTTTATTTTCAAGTTTTTACTAGCCCTAGTTATGTGTTGTAACTAAATTAGTTATCTGGGGTTGTGACGAAATCCAATATCACCGTTTTATAAGGGTTAGATTATAGCTTGGGTAATATAAAGGTTTATTTATTGAGTCTTAATCTTAATGCTTTTTCATTAACTGGCCATTAATAAAATTGAACTGGTAAACTTAAAATGAACTAGACATAGGGATTTTAAGTTTAAGACCTTAGACTCAATAGCCCACGATCTTCCTTGAGGATAGATAACCCTTTAATAGATTTCCTTACAGGATAGGAATATACCTGTCGGGCGGGGGTAGCCATAATTGGAACTTAATCTTAATGAATCCAGATAATTTGGTTGACATAGACATATGGTTCAATTGGGTTAAACTGGGTATTTGTGTTTGACCATCGACAAAGGCTTACACATAATTTAGTGTTCCAGGTTAATAAATCAATATATTACCCAATTATAAGATAACCACTTCATCTTTAAAATGATATTGGAAGAAATCACAACCCTAGATAGTTTTTAATATTGAATTTTCTTAAAACCTATTTTCGACAATTTTATTTACTTGTTTTTAAATTTAGAATCGTCACCATTTCAAATCAATCAATCAACTTGTTAGATATTAGTAATCATTTGACCTCATAAAATTAATAGTTTAGATATTAAGTCCTCGTGGGATCGATATTTTTATACTACTTGAACGATACGTGCGCTTGCGTTATACGTGTGTGTTTACGCCGGTCAGATGCTCGGACCCCATGCCAATGATAATCCACTCGGTGGGACGTAACCCGACCCCGAGCTAACAGGAATACTTTGCTCCGAGGGAATGTTACCTCCCCGAACCAATTGGGAGCCGGCCATAGGGGAGATGCTCCCACCCCATGCCGATGATAAATATTTCGGTGAGACGTAACCCGACCCCGAGGTAACAGAATATTTGGCTTTGAGGGAATATTATCTCCCCGGACCAATTGAGAGTCGGCCATTGGGGAGATGCTCTGACCCCATACCAATGATAAATCTCTCGATAAGACGTAACCCGACCCCGAGGTAACAGAATACTTGGCTCCGAGGGAATGTTACCTCACCGGACCAATTGAGAGCTGTCCATGGGGGAGATGCTCTGACCCCATGCCGATGATAAGCCTCTCGGTGGGACTGCAGGCACTGTATTTTTGCATATAAGTCCCTATGATAAGTCTCATTTAGAGGCATTACCTTTTATGTCACGGAAGTCGCGGGAAACGGACGTCGGAATGGGAAATTCAGAATAAGTATGTCATCAGATTCATTTCACAAGTTCACTATTTTCGTTCGTGCTGCGTTCGTGACCACGTTCGAACGTCAAGCAGATTGCGGGCGTTCGTGTAGCATTCAAATCGTCGTCGGCGTTCGAACGGTGTCGGTATTCTGTTTTGCTGCTAGCCTCACACCCAAGCCCAATTAGCCCACCAAACCCCATAAAACATATCCAAATTAAATAAATGCATATTTAACACAATGGGGAATTAATAAAATCTAAAAATCATATACCAAATTAAAATCAATCAAATATATCCCTTCCTAATAAAACAAATATCATGCCAAAAACCAACAAATTAAATATATTATCTTCCTAATTAAACCAAAATCTTGTCTCCAATCAATCTTTTGCTTTCCTTGTAAGACACTAATTGGTCTCCTTCCTATTCAAGCAAATGGAAACCCTAGCCCTTTGCCTATAAAAGACCCAATTCCAACACTTCCCCCTCCTAGCTCAATCTCACAAACAAAAACACAAAGCAAATAACCCTGAACCTCTCGGCCACTCTCTCTATCTCTCAAGAACCGTATAAAAATCCCCTTAAACACCATCCACCACCGAATATCACCAACCAAAAACACCACCCACCATACACGCAAAATAGCCTCCTTCACTACCCAAAACCGAGCACACAAATCCCCTCAAAACAGTCCATTAACGCCACAAAAAACTGCATCACCAAAACAGCCACAAAACCCCACTGTAACCACCAAAATCTGCACCCCCATACAGCCCCTAATACAGCAAAAACAGTGACCAAAAAATAGCCCCCTAATACAACAAAATCAGTAGTAAATCAGCAGCAAAATAGCAGCGAAACGGAGCGAAAACGATAGCTTGAGCAGCAAAACAGCGAGAGAAAACGTTGAACCAGTGAACCGGAGGAGTTGCGGAGCATCCACCCTTCCGACGACGGTGTACGGTACTTCCGAGAGTCGACATAAAGGTTAGACCTGAGGGCATTTTTTATTTAGTTTTCATTCGTCTTTTAATTTATTTTATTTCTTCGCATGAGAGTCGTTTGTGGATGCATTGTGGCTTTGAATAAAATAGAAAATGTGTCGCCTCTTGTGGTATATAGGATGGAAACCCAGACAAAATTCTGTAGCCGAATCCAAATGGACGGTAGTGCGGTCTGTACTTGGGATACACTCCACGTACCACTTTAGCAAACGGCGTATTTTTTTTATGTTGTTTTGATTCGTTTATTATCCGCATCTTATATTTCGCCATTTTACTTTCAGTATGTTGTTTGTTTGTGTGTTGATGATGATGCGCATGAGCTTAGTATATTGGTCTAAAGGTTTTCCATTTGAGGGAAGAAAAGGCCAAAAGGCTACCTTTACGCCAATATTTTGCCGCGCCGACAAAGTATGTTTGGTTGGATGTGAGATATGTTCAACCGAGCATACGAAGTCCTATATCATGTCTTTACTTTCTATGCATTGTGATGTAACGCGCATGGGCTAACTAGGGTGGATTGAAGGTCCTCTATTCGAGGGAAAATGCCTGAAGGCTACCTTACCATGATGTTTTACCGCGCTTTTTATTATGTCATTGACTTTATGCATATCATTGTTCTATTTATGCATGTATTGCATTCTAATACGCATGGGCTAACTAGGGATTAAAGGTCCTCTATTCGAGGGGAAATACCCGAAGGTTACCTTTACCACGATGTTTTGCTGCACCGAACGTGGTACGCCCGATTGAATGGGAATGAGTTCAATCGGGCACACAGGGTCCTACATTGTGCATCTTTGTATGCGTTTGCGTCGTCTATCATGCATCAGGTCTTGTCCCGTTCGAACGCATTCTCAAATGCTACACGAACGCGAACCTTTTGTTTCACGTTCGAACGAGTTTACAAATGATATTTGAACGCGCACGTATTTCCTTTGTTTTATCATGAATCAGGTCTGGTCTCGTTCGAACGTGTTATCAAACTCTATACGAACGCAAACCTTCTGTTTACCGTTCAAACGCGTTTTCAAACGCTACTCGAAAGCGCATGCATTTTGTTTCATCAGGTCTGGTCACATTCGAACGCGTTATCAAATGCGACACGAACGAGAACCTTCTGTTTACCGTTCGAACGTGTTTTCAAACACTACAACGAACGCGCATACACTGAACTTAGTCATTTTCATCACATGTCATGCATAATTATTTCTTAGGTGATTTCTCTGGTATCATGTACAATCATACTATTTGTATCCCTGCATTTATCTATTTGATGTGTTTCATGAGATGGTATTTAAGCATGATTTAGCCTATTTAGTTGTTCATTTTCAAGCATGATTAGTCATTTATTTTGCATTTGGAATTTGTCTTATGTCTAGGTTGTTCTTTGTTTTCCGCATTATATGATCGAAGTATGTTCATGAGATTGCCGTGTGCTATTGCATGTTTTGTCATTATGATGTACTTATGCATGTGAGCTTAGAATAGAATGCCCTTAGGAATGTATATTGCTAGACTTGATTAAATTATTGCATAAATCATTTTATTACAAGTGGCATAAGTAAATGACCATTCTGAACCCAACAGTTTGAGGTTTTCCCTTGCGAGGAGTGAGTGCGGCCTTAAATCATTTTCCCGGTTCACACCAGGTGGCGACTCCATTATTCTCTGATTTAGTCCCCCGCGGGCTACTCCGTACTCCCATCCAGGCCGCGAGCCCGGAACAGCATGCGTCACCCAATTTCTATGTTCCCACAGTCTGGCGACTCCACTGGGGATAGAGAATCGGCCCCGAAATAATGTCTTGTAATATTATGATTTGTACTTTAATTAACCGTGTCTACTGTGGGTTAAAAGGGTTTAATCAAAGGCACTTTTAAGGCTGGATAATGGTTTGGTGTCTTCCTTCATTCACTACCTTTCTATAAGGAAAAGCTGTGAAGGCACCTAGATAATCATTTGCTTGTAGCCTATTGTGATGGACTAATTTGGAGGACTCATTGTTTATTCATGTCACCAAGCGATAAGAGCCTAAGAGGCTTGGGTACTTAAGAAAGCCTCGCTCCACCCTCCCTCTGGGGAATCTACAACGGATATCCATCTGACAGTCAGTCACACACCATAACTCGTTGGCACGTACTGAAAGGTATAAAAAAGGTGCGCTCACTTGGTCGCTCGAACCCTTGAGTGGGGAGACCTAGTTGTGGGCAATCCTTCGCCAGCGAGAGTCTTTGTCTACACTCTCGCAAACCCACACGTAGACTGGGGTTATATGGCCTATAGCAACTATTTCCTTGTGCTTGTGGACCATCCTCATTTGGATGCAGTTGGGCTTCTTGTCAGAAATGCGAACTTGTTGGGCCATTTAAACTGGGACGAGTTCGTATCCTATGACAATTGGGCCAAAAGCTTTTGAAATGTTGATGGGCCACTCTGTAGAAATTATTTCTATATGCTTGTGTTTGGGAACATTGTCGTTTGGATCCATTCGGACCTTTTTTCATGAGGTATGGGCTTGTTGGGCCATTTAAACTGGGACAAGAACGTATTTTATGATGATTAGGCCAAAAGCTCCTAAAACACCAATGGGCCATTATATGTTTGTGTTTAGGAACATTATCATTTGGATACGGTTGGACTTATTGCCATGAGATGTGAACTTCTTGGGCCATTTAAACTGGGACGAGTTCACTCCTATGACAGTTAGCCCAAAAGCTTCTATAATGATGATGGGCCGATTTGTGTGAAAATTTTAATGAGTTGATACATTTCTTGTATCGCATGCATCTCATTCATCTCATACATACTATATCCCGTTAACACCCTCTATATCTAAAAGATATCATAGAGTCTCGTTGGGTTAGGGAAGAGGGAATACTCACTAAAAGATCGGTAACGGATATGAGTACATCCGATAACGAGAGATCTCGCATGGACCAACTGGAGAATGGTTTCTCCAAAATTACCGAACAGTTGCAAGCCTTGACTACTGCCATGGCAAATATGGTTGTGCCCCGTGCTAGGGGAAATTATGAGAATGTGAGGCGTGAGGAGCCTCTGAATGGGTTGGGGGATGATATCCCCGCTTTTGATGATGACATGGCAGAGTATGCAACAGGCAGAGTGATTGGGTCTCAGGCCGAGATACAGAAACTATGTGACCAGGTAGAGTCTGTTACCCGTAAGATGAAGGGTAAAGACGAAGACTTACTAGACTATGAGGCGATGACCTTTGAAGAACAGCTGTCAGCTCAGTTCAAAATGCCTGATATGGCCAAGTTCAATGGGAATGGGGACCCGAGGGTCAATCTCTGACAATATGTGTCAGTTATGAGTTCAGTGGGCCTGACACAGCGCCAAGTTCAGAAGATGTTTGGGATGTCACTTGAGGGGGCACCCGTAGTGTGGTACCATAGCCTTGAAAGAAAAGTTAAGGATGATTGGAGGGAATTGGCAGATGCATTTCTGAAACAGTATGTTACAGACTTGGAGATTGATTTGTCACTCCGTGATTTGGAGACCACTAAGCATAAGCCGGAAGAAAGCTTCAAGGAGTATGTAGACCGCTGAAGAAGCCAGCTTCTAAAGATGCAGACTCGGCCCTCAGAGAAGGACCAAATCAAAATGATCATCAAGGGCACCAAGCCCTCCATTTATGGCTAGCTGAGGAGAATGACCTCCATGATTGCAGATTTTTGACAGTTGAGGGAAACTGTCATGGATATAGAGAAGAAAAAGCTGAGAACAGAAAGTTCTATAGCCAGAATAAGAGGACTTTTGGGGGGCATTCTGAGACCAAGCCCGCTGCTGCCGAAGTCGCTGCCATCAGAAACAGGCGATTCTCCAACCTTGGTAGACCTTGTTGAAGGTATTTGAAAAGTTGAAGGAACAATGACTCTTAAAACCCTTAGAGCCTAAACCACTTCCAGATCCTATACCACCCAACCTTGACCTAAGCCTGTATTGTCACTTCCATCAGAGGAGAGGCCACGAAACTGACAACTGTACCTGCCTTAGGCATGAAATCCAAAACCTCATTGATGCCCATAAAATACCTGATCCTGAGAAAGAACAACCCAACACACATCGGAACCCCTACCAAATTACCATTCTGTTCCACCACCCACCTATATGATCAACTCTGGCATACCCGAAAGCTCCATCCTCCAAGCTCTCAACCACCCAGCTTCTTCCATGAGGATAGAGGATGACAGTAGTGAAGAACCATAGGCCAAGGAAGAAGGCAATGAAACTATTCATTCTGGTTTATTTTCTACATTTTTAATAAAGACATCGACTTCGTCTACTTGTTTTGAACCTTTTCCTGAATAATGATAAAGACATCCATTTCACCTACTTATCTGAGTCCTTTCAACCTGCATGACATGAGTATATTTGACAAAAGCATTCAACCCTGATACTATGATATTCAGCGACACTCAGAACACGGGGGATTCCCAAAAGAAGCAAGCAGAAAAGACAGAATAACCGTTCAGTAATAGGAAATGGGGGAGTGAGGCTGTCAGAATTGGAAGGAAATGAGTTCACCAAGCCTATAAATGTGGATAGATTTGAAGCAGTACTTTGCCAGAGGAAGAGAAGACCGAGCAGTCATCAAGGGAATTGGCGGAAGACCTAACCCAATGGGATGGGAAACTCATTCACGCATGCATGCATACACGTAACATATTTTGCATTCCTTTTTGTGTTTTGTGTTCACAGATTTTGAAGAAGAAAGAGAGAAAACGGAAAATGAAAGCCAATCAGAAGCATCAATATGACATCAGCGGTTTGGGACGAGTCCCAGGGTTGAGGCCCATATCAGTATCAGTCTGGGGGTGAGGCCCATATCAGTATCAGTTTGGGGCGAGGCCCATATCAGTATCAGTTTGGGGCGAGGCCCATATCAGTATCAGTTTGGGGCGAGTCCCATATCAGTTTTGGGCGAGGCCCGTGTCAGTATAACTTTGGGACGAGGCCCATATCAGTATCAGTCTGGGGGCGAGGCCCATATCAGTATCATTTGGGGCGAGGCCCATATCAGTATCAGTTTGGGGCGAGGCCCATATCAGTATCAGTCTGGGACGAGGCCCATATCAGTATCAGTTTGAGGTGAGGCCCATATCAGTATCAGTCTGGGGGCGAGGCCCATATCAGTATCAGTTTGGGGCGAGGCCCATATCAGTATCAGTCTGGGGGCGAGGCCCATATCAGTATCAATTTGGGGCGAGGCCCATAACAGTATCAGTTTGGGGCGAGGCCCATATCAGTATCAGTCTGGGGGCTAGGCCCACATCAGTATCAGTTTGGGGGCGAGGCCCATATCAGTATCAGTCTAGGGGCGAGGCCCATATCAATATCTGTTTGGGGGTTGAGGCCTGCATCAGCATCAGTTTGGGGATGAGTCCCAGGGTCGAGGCCCACATCAGTATCAGTTTGGGGATGAGTCTCAGGGCCGAGGCCCACATCAGTATCAGTTTGGGGATGAGTCCCAGGGTCGAGGCCCACATCAACATCAGTTTTGGGGATGAGTCCCAGGGTCGAGGCCCACATCAGCATCAGTTTTGGGGATGAGTCCCGAGAGTCGAGGCCCACATCCACATCAGCATCAGTTTTGAGAATGATTCCCGAGGGCCGAGGCCCACATCAGTATCAGTTTGGGGGGGAGGCCCACGTCAGTGTCAGTTCAGGGGTGAGGCCCACATCGGTATCAGTTTGGGGGCGAGGCCCACATCAGCATCATGCATCCATGCATACATGCATACATATCACATACATACAATTTTTATTTTGTTCGCAGGATTGTAGCGGTAAAGACCATCTCATCAAGTAACGATTCAAAAATGAGCCACCTCTCATCAAGCAACAGATGCCGAAAATGGCGCTCCAAAATGGAGCACACACACAACAGATGCCGAAAATGGCGCTCCAAAATGGAGCACACACAACGGATGCCGAAAATGGCGCTCCAAAATGGAGCACACACAACGGATGTCGAAAATGGCGCTCCAAAATGGAGCACACACAACCGATGCCGAAAATGGCGCTCTAAAATGGAGCACACACAACAGATGCCGAAAATAGCACTCCAAAAATGGAGCACGGTTCGGGAATGAACCAGGGGTCGCAGCACCTCACCACCAAATCAACTCAACTCAACACATAGCAAGTCAAGTGGCAGCTGGCGAGCCAGGTAAGTAATAATACATTGCATAACTTTGATAGGATTGTCACTGTTACACATTACACAAGTCTCATCAAAGTAGGGCGACTGTAGGCACTGCATTTTTGCATATAAGTCCCTATTATGAGTCTCATTTAGAGGCACTACCTTTTATGTCACGGAAGTCCCGGGAAACGGACGTCGGAAGGGGAAATTCAAAATAAGTATGTCTTCAGATTCATTTCACAAGTTCATTGTTTTCGTTCGTGCTGCGTTCGTGACCACGTTCGAACGTCAAGCAGATTGCGGGCGTTCGAATCGGCGTTCGAACGGTGTCGGTATTTCTAATTTTGCTGCTAGCCTCACACCCAAGCCCAATTAGCCTACCAAAGCCCATAAAACACATCCAAAATAAATAAATGCATATTTAACACATGGGGAATTAAATAAAATCTAAAAATCATATACCAATTAAAATCAATCAAATATATCCCTTCCTAATAAAACAAATATCATGCCTAAACCAAACAAATTAAATATATTATCTTCCTAATTAAACCAATCTTGTCTCCAATCAATCTTTTGCTTTTCTTGTAAGACACTAATTGGTCTCCTTCATATTCAAGCACATGGAAACCCTAGCCCTTTGCCTATAAAAGAAACCCAATTCCAACACTTCCCCCTCCTAGCTCAATCTCGCAAACAAAAACACAAGGCAAATAACCCTGAACCTCTCGGCCACTATCTCTATCTCTCAAGAATCGTATACATATCCCCTTAAACACCATCCACCACCGAAAATCACCAACCAAAAACACCACCCACCATATACACAAAACAGCCTCCTTCACTACACAAAACCGAGCACACAAATCCCCTCAAAACAGTCTCTTAACGCCACAAAAAACTGCATCACCAAAACAGTCACAAAACCCCACTGTAACTACCAAAATCTGCACCCATATACAGCCCCTAATACAGCAAAAACAGTGACCAAAAAATAGCCCCATAATACAACAAAATCAGCAGTAAATCAGCAGCAAAATAGCAGCGAAACGGAGCGAAAACGATAGCTTGAGCAGCAAAACAGCGAGAGAAAACGTTGAACCAGTGAACCGGAGGAGTTACGGAGCATCCACCCTTCCGACGACCGTGTACGGTACTTCCGAGAGTCGACATAAAAGGTTAGACCTGAGGGCATTTTTTATTTATTTTCATTCGTCTTTTAACTGTTTTATTTATTTCTTCGCATGAGAGTCGTTTGTGGATGCATGTTGTGGCTTTGAATAAAATGGAAAATATGTCGCCTGACCCAAATTGCACTCCTAATCAATGTACATCAACTCTACACATCCTAAACTACCATATTATCATCATTAACTACTCATTTAATCACAAATCCATTATTCTTAAATCAATCTTAAAAAATTTAAAACTCAATCATTTAACTCCATAACTCATTTAATTACTTATAAACCATCAATATGTAACCCTTAACATGTCATCATCTCTAATCTACATTTATACCTCCAAAATTAAACAAGTCAAGATTTGGGTCAAGTATTCTAACCTCATTTCTCTTGATTTTTCTTCATTCTTCAAGGCTTCACTACTTGTTCTTCTTCCTTTAAGCCTTTTAGGGAGTGGTTTTTGCCATCATTTTTCCATTTTCACTTTCCTCTTCTCCCTATATTCTTCTATTTTTCTCCTTATTTCTTTCATTTCTCTCGGCTTCTTCTTCATTTCTTTTCATTTTTATTTTTAATTTTTGTGAATTAGTGAATAGTGAAATATAGTCGGGTCATTTGATATTTAGAAATATGGAGAAAAGTGTAGAAAATTTGAGATTTCTCCATTTGACCCCGAAATCACTATTCATCTGAATTTTGACTTGCATTTTTTACCAGCATCTGGTCTGAATTTAGGAAAATGTTCAACGCGGACGTTGTAAGTATCGATCTTAGCTTTCTGACGATATAAAATTCATAAAAATCGGAGTTCGTATGAAAAGTAACTCCCCGAATACCACGGGCTGTCTAAAGGGAAACATCGTACAGTCTTGTCCCGGGACTTTGAGGGATTAACCGATCATCCCAAAAGTCATTCAATGAGTATATTTGAGTCTCATCATAATTTATTTTATGTGCCTTCATCCCGTACGTAACAGTACAATTGTATACAATAGTAAAAACTACCGGTCGTTACAATAACACATGTTCTTTACAGGCTGTCAAATAAAGTATAAAAACGGAAACATAATACGAATTTCATACTATCTATTTCATCCACAATCTGAAACGAAACTCATTCATTTCACATCATGTCATTTAATATCATATCTATAAACGCTATCAATACCAAAGTTTACATATGCACATATCCAGTCACACATACAACATTGTATGGCTGACAATAAAGAATACATAACCATCACAATACTAAAAAAATCCATGACTAAACTATAGACATACATATGTGTTCCTATATCGAACGTAAACTTTTATACCAAACAAATACACTTATCATCACAGCCAGAATTGGCACATAATCATATGTGCATTTATGATGTTGATATTTTGGAATCTGCTAATTTCTGACATCATCAAAATGGAAAACGTAAAACAATCTCTTCTAAAAACCATATCGAAAACACATGTTAAAAACTCTTTTACTATAAACAAAATCAATTTCGAAATTCATCATCATCGTAAATCCGTATCAAGCGTCTAGTACAAACTCAACTATACGAAATATAACAAGCGCCCAGTGTCCAAATCACATGCACAGATTGGACAATGAACTAAACAAGCTCATGTCGACAAAGGGTAGTGGGTCAGTTCACTGTATTTGGATAGAGTCCTATACAAGCACCACAGCAGAATCAAAATCATAAAACGATAAAAACCATATAAAAGCGTCGTGATAGAAACATATCATATCAAATAATATCATAAATGATATCGAAATATATCATAATCAAAACATAATTATTTTGAAATCATTCTTTTCCCCAAACCCAAATATGTTTAAGCCAAAAATAAATCTTTGAAAACTTGATCAAAGATAAAATATATATCTTTCAAAATCATTGTTTCATATACAAACTTTTCAAAATACTTATCAACTGTCACTGTTCGAGTACAATGCTCGTATGTCACTGATCGATGGTAAACACACACGGTACGCAAGCGCACGTATCGCTCAAGTAGTATAAAAATATCGATCCCACGAGGACTTAATTTCTACTATTGTTATTAATTATTGATTTTATTTATTTACAAGTATCTAATTGGGATGAGAAAGGAATGATCGCTGATTGGTTGGTTGAATGTGAAATTGTTAAATAAATAAAAATACAAAATAAAACAAAGGAAATTAATAATAAAGAAAACAAAGTTTCACCCTTCCCCCAGCGGAAATTAACTACAAAACATAAAAGAAAGATAAACTAAATAAACCATTATTACTACTACTAAAAATTAAAATACATAATTAAAATATTAAAAATAAATACAAACAAGATACAATCCTTATATCCTTATTCAGAACCTTAAGGAAAGTATGAATTTGGAAAATGAAATCAGCTTCTATTTATAGGAAAAATTCGGCCTTGCGCGTTGATTTCTGACACCTGTACGCATTTTGCATGAGATGTTGACACGTGGCATGCATTTTTCGGTAGCCTGAATTATTGGCTCGGCGTCGGGACGCGTGAAGACTTGGCGTCGCGACACTGATGTCATGATGATGCAAATGATGACGCGTGTCGATAGACTGAATTATTGTGCTGACATCATGATGACGCAAGTGATGATGCGTGTCGGCAGCTGAATAATTGAGGCGCGTCGCAACGCAGAAGGTATGCGCTTCGCGACGAGTGAACATTGAATTTCCATTTTTGCCCTTTTTGTCTGTTTTTCGTTGTTTTAACCCCAAGTTAATTCCATTGAATCCCAAAACTTTATTTATCTGCAAAATAAATAAAAACACATCAAAACATTCATAAAACCCGAGAAACCATACAGAATATTAGGTCAAAGGGGCGGTAAATAGTGATATATTTTCCACTCATCAGTCACTCATTATCTATTTTAGAATAGGTATGAGATGAATGCGGTCGGAACAGATTTCTAACCACCTCGGCTACAACACCACAAAATTATCAACTATTTAAATATACACACATGCGCACATATCACGTACCACAAGCTCATCGCAAGATTTCTCATACACAAGCATATACATGACAAACACTCTGAGTCATCATCCAAATACTCATATACATACATATATTTCAAACATATGAATATACACATTACTACGAATTCAAATACTATATCTTTAACAATCCTCATATTTTTCACTTATCGATCAAACATACTTAGTTTCATAATTTCTATATGAAAATATTTGATACAGAAACATATCTATTAAATATATCCATTCAGAAAGAGCTTAGCTTATCCCATTTCTTATCACATTTAACCAACCCAACCTCCATACAGATAGATCGCATGTATAAGTCAATAACAAACTTATTCAAATAGCGTACACATACATATGCTAATATAAATTCAAAAATCATAACTTATTCTATTTACCGATCCTATATACTTCAAATTATACATATCTTATTATCATATACATAAACAAATACATGTACATGTGCTTATACATATACATAATCATTTACATATACATATACATATACATATACATATAATTACAGGTTCATATACTAGAGCTGCTGTTCATTCGAGGACTTCAATTTGGCGGGTGGCTCGGGCCATTAAACGAAGCGACGAGCCAGGATCGGAAAACCCACTCTCGCACGTACATCACTTTCTTCATTGTCATTGTCGGCATTCTGGGGCACCCTTATAGGTTGTTGTGTCGGCTGGCCGTGGCGCGACCACGCTTCCTCCAAGACGATTTTGGGGATGGGGGGTCGAGTGAGAGACTTGGTGATGTTCTACTATTTTCGCAATTATAAGAAACTTCATGGTATTTATAGAAAAGTTTTTGGAAATTACATTTTGACCTCTATGAATAAATTATAGATATATGATATCGAATAATTTATTCGGTAAAATTAAAAGTTTTAAAATTATGATTTCACTCGAACCGTGCTTTTGTGGAAAATGACCCCAACAAAATGGTATCAGAGCGGGTCTGATCCTACATCCATCAAATATTTCATGCTTGATATATGATATATAATCTAATTTTGATATTTGCACATGCTTGTAATCTAGATGTTTCTTGATTTTTCGGATCTACGCTAATGGGAAACGTAACTGAGATTAATTGCTAAGTTAAGTTATATTGTCCTGGGTAGAATTAAGCTATTGAGAAATTATTCTATATTAAATATTTGCATTTGCTGTAGAGTAAAATCCATTTTAGGAATATCCGGCTTAATAATTTTTTATAGTAATTAGTATTAGGAATATTTATTTTTTGGTCCGTCTTGTCAGCACAGATGCGAATGATTTACTGATGTTGTAGCTGTATCGTGCCAAAGCTTTACAATTATGGCTGATGGTAGTTCATTTTCGCCGGTAGAACTTATATGATAAGAGATAAATTCAAGCGAAATTGGAAATCCTAAACGTGCCAAAGCTGTCAGGACTACATATGTAGCTTGAGTTTGTCATTGAAAGTGTAGCCTTGATACGCCTCCTGTGAATGTGCCAAAGCTGTCACAATGAGAAACAGTGAAGACCAAAATCAGAAGTCACATTGAGTGTGATTGATAATGAGTTGTCTACATGTGAATATATGTATGCAAGAACATTCCAAAGCTGTAAGTCAAAATATATTCATGGGGTCCATTTCTTACTATGGAATTCGATTTAATTATTGAATTCACAATTTTCGTTGGGGATTACGGTATTACGTAAAGTAGTGGAAGACACTGCTGGGTTAAAAATCTATAACATAGGCAGTGTGTAATGTTATGAAAATTGGTTGCTATTATTTTCCTTATTCAATCGTACAGATAGATTTTAACTTCTAATCCACTGCATGCATATTTGATATATGCTTTCTGACTTCATTTCTGATTATAGATTTCTAGAATATGTTCTAGAGTAGACTAGTTTAAGATATTATTTTTAGATATAATAGTTTCTTGTGCAGTAAGGATTGACATGAATTGGTTCATGTCTCGAGATTCTTCACTAGCAATAAGAAAAATCCCATTAGGTATTTATTTATCTAATAATGACGTTTCTTGGCTTTAGTGACCTTTAGAGGTCACATGTCCGGCACTGTTTGCTAGTCAACTATTTCCAACTGTTGTGAATAGTTGAATGCAAATTATAAAGCTAAATAAATGAGATACGTATAGTTACGGGTAGAGAATATCGATTCTCACAACATGACAACTATAGATATTGGATACCAAATCTCTCGTCTAGTTATTTAAAATATTATTTAATGATTGTTTTGATATTTGATATAAAAACTTGTGACTATTGGATAGTTACTTGTTATGTGTAAATAGTTGTTACATATTTTAGTACGACTAATAATGTAATTGACGTAGAGATAAACATTAAGAAAAATATTTAAATATTTGGTTAAGTAAATAAATTAGAATAGTAGTTTATGAAGTTTTATCACTTAAGAATTAGATTTTTATCCCGCATGGTAAATGATGGTCAGGTACGAGATCACACGACATATCCATATCCATTTAATGAATATTTTATTCAGGGAATATGATTAGAATCTCATTTAAGCAATGATCATCATTGGACCACAGAATTATTAAACTAATACATTAAATGTATGTAGTTTAATGAATTATAAACTGTCTTGGGTAGTTTCTTTACTTCGTAACATAGTTAATGAGTTATAATGACTTAGTTACATGTTTCTGAAAGAACATATATTGAATGCCTTGAAAGGTTCGAGAACTTTCAATCTATTCTGTTGAAACATGGATCAAATATTTTGACTGGTTCATAGAATTTCGATATGAAGTTTTGAAAACTGTATCTTTAAAATTCATCGTGAGTTTTTGATTTGTTCAAAGATGTCTCATATGATCAAACTGATGAATTTATGGCAATAAGTTCTATGATTATTTAATGAATATGATTCGTACTTAATATTATCATTCTGCGATTCCATCGTGATGGAATTGGTGAGTAAGAGGAATCAAATCTTATATGATTTGATTCGTTAGATATTGAGTGTTACCGAAATAATTTCAATATTCTCGGGGATATGCTCCATTAATACTAATTCATCCTTTTAATTAAGGTTCCATAAGTTTCTACAGTTACGTATATGATATGTATAAGTAGAAAATTTGAATCTTGAAAAGTTTGGGATTTGAATCTTTCTTTTATAGAATAGTTGTACAATTGAAAGTACTTGCATCTCGAAGGTACAAGTAAAAGTTTGTTATTTAATCTATTTAATAGAATCTAGTATTCTCTTTGATAAAATATTTTTTTCTATGATCTCGAGATATAAAATGGTTTTATTATTTGATGTGTAACATCAGATGTTGAGGATTGTAGAAAAGACTTGATTTATTGAAGTCATATATGAGAGAGAGATAAACTATAAATGGAATTACATAATTAATTAGATGAAAAGACCCTTAGACATCTTTCATATAAGTCCAATAGGATGTCATAATCATTTGTGAAGTATTTGAAACTTAATGATTCAACTTTTTTCTTATTGAAGGAAATTATCCTGTAACTTATAGTGGAAGCGATTTCTGATATTGATTTCAGAAGTTAGCATTAAACCATAGATTTAAGATTGTTCATAGCTTACTTCAATCAAGTTTTGAACTTGATTGAGCTTTTGTTATGAATTATTCATAAAATGTGCAAATGATTTGCCCAACAAAAGTAAAGTGAGCTTATTAAAGGTTTGACCTTTATAGTGTGACAGTGAGAATGATTATACTCATCAATCTATTGTAGATTCTGAGGAAACTTGTCTCTAGTCATATTAATTGAATAATTAAGGATCTGTTGGTTTATGTTAATATTAAACTGTGCATTTAGGCTAAGAATTTAAAGTGGCGTTCCGTTGTGGAATGGCCCTAGAGTTTGTATTTTTCTAAGATAGTAGTTTGGTATACTAGCTTATAAAGCATATTATAGATTCATATAAGCTTTCCGAAATTTTGTTCTCTAATTTTGAAATGATTCAGATTGTCTGATTCTATCAAAGCATAGAGAATACATATGTGTTCGTAGGTTTAGTGGGAACATACAAATTTCTTTCTAATGTTATATGTCCTAATGATATTATCAATATTAAGGTAATAATGAGATTCTTATGAGGTAAAAGATTTGCCTAAGTCTTTTTTTCTCCGTGAATGCAGTGGGAGTAGTTTTTGTTATATTTGATAGAAAGTTTTATATATGATATAAAACTAAGAGACTTGTGAGATACTCTCATTAATCGTGCATTAGATATGATCTAATAAAAGACACAACATGACTATCTGTGTGACATTTAATGTTACTGTTTGGATAATTAGTTTGTCTTTTAGATATAGTATTCAGATTTCGTAAAAGACGATTCCTTAATCGAAAGAGAAATTGATTAGAATGTCTAGTCAATCTTATGCATCATAGGATGATGGCATAATGAATATTGTATTATGTACGATTAAATATATCAATTTAGTCGTAATTGTTACGAGTTATTCTGATATGCTACAAATCATAGGATGAAACTTGAAACATGTTATATAGTATCTTTGAGATATTAAGAATGAGTTTCTTATTCATTGAGATTATAGTCTACAACCATTAGGGTTAAATTAGATTTGAGTCTTATTGTGACGTTAGATGTTTTACATCATTTAGAGTCAGAAAAGATGCAGTGCCAGTGTCACAATAGATTCTAATGTGAGAGTGGAATTAATTATAACTTATAAAATACCGACTTATGAAGTTGCATAGTGACCTTATATATTAGGAGTTTTGGTATTAGTGTTGTGTTTGCGGTTTTCTGCATATTACTGTGGATTTGATCCTTAAATACTTAGACATCTCAGTAGCTGTAGCATAATATTGATGTCACATCTGAGTCATATTGATGTAGAACTTAGGTTCTACAAAATATGAATGATGCTGGCCAAGGAAAATATTTAGTATTGTTGGAAAAACTCAAAATGTAATAGCGGACCTACTCGCGTATGCCTACCTCTTGAGTGGTAGGTGAGCTTTTGAGAGAGATGCGAATACGATAAATATTAAGATGTGTATATGATACCATGGATTGACACTAGAGCAAATGAGAGAAATTATTAGGGTTTGTGCTCGGAGCACTAATCCGGATCATATTTATGTCCTGTTCATGAATACGAACAATTTCTTTTCCGTAATATTACATATTTATGGTAGCACCTCTTGTCTTATATATATATACACACTCAATCTATTTTTATTAGAATAAAACTAAATCTGGTTTAGTCATATATATATATATATTAGACAAAGACCCGAGGATTTACAACGTAGTGTGCAGTTACAACATACGTTGTAATTGAAGTTGGAAAATATCACTATAAATTGTATATTCTCAAATAAAGTTCCTGGTCAAGATTTATTGACACGGGTCGATTAGTAAAATTTGCTAAGACCAGTACATGTCGTATATCCAGACTTGGTCCGATGGTTTATCCCAGCGAGCCATGAGTCTTCGGAGACTCGTATAGACATGTAGGTGTTTATTTGATCAACATTGAACGACTCACTAAATATTTCCTAATAGATGGTATACCAACGTCAGTAGGAATATTCTCGAGTCGAGTAGCATAATGGTCCTTATACTTGCGATACCACAGTGGATATATGAGTTATCGTCCACACTTTGATGACAATCATGTTAACAACCGATTTAGGTCAGACTGCCACCTGTTTGTCGGGTATGGACCAATTCTCATGATATGCGGTGTCTATCAAGATAGAATCCGTCAGTCTTTTGTACATGGCATAAATATCTTGCACATGTTTATGATCTGTTAAATCCATGGTTGTGGTACACTGTAGAAGCGAGTTCCCAGTGTTATTTATAGATCGTAAATTTGTAAGTCGACTATATTATACCTTAGGGATTTAACGTTCCCATCTATATCCCTAGTATAACATGGATAGCCTGTGACCGAAGGATTATACGTATG
>SKCR01032342.1:0-23983 GCA_019454045.1 Zanthoxylum bungeanum
GTGACATCTCAAATATTTTCTGAACCTGGCATTGGGATAAACAAGTGGAACTCATTAATGAGACATGTTGACATATATGAACTTTTGGGTCTCGGTTTCTATTGAACTTATTCATTTTCGACATTTTGAATTATGAAGCTAGTTGTTTCTTGAATGCAATTGCATTATAGTTCGACAATCTTCATGATTTCCCATCATTTTTCGAGTTACTATCTCCATTTGCTCCTTCAATTTATAGAGCTCAGCCTCAGTTTAGGATTTAACCATTTTGCCTATAACATATTCGGCCATGTCATCATCCTCTATGGTAAGGATTTCTTTAGTCGTCATATTCTCAGGCCCCTCATGCCTCATCTCACTATTCTCGACCCAGTCTCCCGAGGCACCATTTGTATCACCGTCAAGTTGGCAATAGCATGTTAGACAATTATGACCCATATCGTCACTATTTGTAAAAGACATTGTGGTTTTTGTACAAATTAACTATGTGACAAAGGAAATTGTTATTTTATCATTTTGTAATTAGATTACTTGATTATATAAATGATAAAAGTCCTTATGATTAGTTCCAGATTATAAGATATGAGACAATATCAATCCACAAAGGTTTAATCATTAAATATCCCTAGTCGTAGTATTATCGAGACTGGACATCGATAATACGGAATAGACTAGTATTGCACTTGTGCATGTTATGGAAGCGTAACAACATAGTTCTCATATATTTAAGTATTGGATACTTATACAAGTGTGATAGAAGGTTGTGATTCCCGATGGTACGGGAACAGCTTCGTTCTAGATAGACCCATCAGAATCCCATTGGTAGTATGGCTATAAGTCTATGGGAATCCGCATCAGGGTAGGTGTATTTGGTCTTAACCTAAGACTTACATCGCTAATACTTGTGACAATCAATACGCTTTGGTTTTGGCCGTCCGGGACTTTAAAAGATTCTGTTTACACCTCTTCTGGGTTTATTGAGAATCGTAGTGTATTGGGTGTGATGTCAAGACGGAAGTATCACTTCAGTCATATAGAGATGATGATCACGCATGGATACAGAACTGGTTCTCTATTATGTTGCAACTATCAGGATAATATGAAAAGGTCATGATTATCCGATTATAGAGACTAGTTGCTTGTGATCCGATATATGCTTCGTACGGGGCAGACAGTATTCTAGCCCCAGGCCTTACATGTGACATCAGATACTGGATCGCAATACGCAATACTACGTATACTACGCCTGTTATAGATTATATATTCCTTAAAGAATATTTTTGGAGAATTGGGTAGGCACGGCGCTTTGCTAGAAGCCAACCATGTCTTGTAAATAGGTAAAAATATGGTACCGGGTACACACGTGTTCGGATAGTCCGACTACCGGATTTACTGCCAACATATCCAGGGATCTCATGGGTCGTTTCCGAAGATTCACCGATGACGTATGACTCGAACATAATTAATCTGAGATTAATTAGAAGAGAGAAAATTAATCTGGGATTAATTACGGTCAGAATTTATCTGGGATAAAATTCGAATAGAAGAGAGAGAACGATTAATTTGGAATTAATCGATAAAATAATATATTCGATATATTAAATGAAATTAGATTTCATAGCGGAATTAAAATTGGATTTTAATTCGGGCGAACGAATTAATTTAGAATTAATTCGCGAGCGACTTTCGTAATAATTTTGCAAGGCATTATTATTTAATTAAATTTGATTTAATTAAGTCGCAACAGAATATTCGTTAATTCGGAATTAACGAACCCGAGCCCAAAATATGTTTAGCGGGCCCACTCGGATTTTGAATTTAAAGTGGGGCCCAGACGTAGTCACATCACTAGTCAACTTCACTTACTTTTTGGTGATGGAAGTTAGTATAGATTTGGTGTTAATTTGTTAAACACATTATTTTGACTTGTGATAGACCTTTTACTAACTTTGGAAGTTTCGTAATTGATTATTTGATTTTGGAAAATCAAAAACACATTACACTTCTCACTTTCTCTCCAAAGGCCGAAAATCATTTCCCTCTTTTTTTTCATTTTGGCGTGAACCTAGGGTTCTTGCTTCTTTATTTTTTCTTCAAAAATCTTGAGTGCTATCACACAAAAGGGTCTACAAAGGTGATAAGGAAACATCCCTTGAGTTTGGAATTCATTCACCAACCTTGGAGATCAACATACAGTCAAAGAGATGAGCTTTGAGCACTTCTAAATGAGACAAATTTTTTGTTCTCAACACATCCAAGAAACCGATCGTTGTAAGTATTTTTCTGCATTCTTACTTCGAGTATTCACATCTCTTATGCTTATTTGATCTTGGAATTGTTCTTAGAGAACCCAATAATGGTATCAGAGAACCAATTTAAGCATGAAATGGATTATGGTTCATAATCTTGAATTTGGGTATTTTTGCTTGGAGCATGATTTTATCAAATTGATTGTATGAGTTTGCTTAGATTATGATAACTAAGAGTTATGCATGATTAATTTTATGAAAAATTGATTAGATAATTTTTCCCCAAATTTTTGGCTTGGCCGAATCTTATGGACCTTTTATGTCATGGTGATTTTTGATTTTTAGACAACTGGATGTGTTTAAAATGCATGAGTATATTGATTTGTGATTTAATTAGATTGAAATCAAAATAGGATATAAAATGCCCAATATTGCCGGGACTTGTAGAGCATGGAATGAGGTTGATTTTGCTTCAATTATGTTGGACATGAATTGAAAATAATAAAGCATGATTAATTATCTAAATTGGTATTTTGGAAATGTTAATTTAACTAATTAATTATGGCTATACACTTTAATTAAATAAATTGTGATATTTGGAATATTGGAATTTAATTAATTAGGCTTAAATTTGGAATTGTGCTAAAATTGTTGTATTTGGGCGTAATGGGGTTAATTGGGCCTTTGAGACCCATTAAGATTATATTTAGAATCTAAGTCGTAAAGGCATATTAATAAAGTGTAATTATTTAATTTGGAATTAAATAAGAATTAGTATTGAATACAAATTAAATTGGATTTAAAATTGTAGTTTGATATAATTCAAGAATACGCACTTTGAGTACTTATTCTTAAACGAGTTGGACTCGCGCAAATCAAATCGTTGTTTGAACATTGGATGATCACTTAATTCAAAGATTAATTAATTGGATTAGATTGATTGAATAACATGCTTTGTATGAATACATGGATGTCTTGTATGAATAATGTATATCGAATGGATATTAGATGAGTGAGGGTAATTTTGGAAATTATTGTAATAAATTTAGAATTTATTAAATTGGACCTGCGTGTCCAGCCTTTATCTATTAATTCTTCGTAATTCTCTTCTCACTGATTCCCATCAATGTAAATGAGTTTTCTTTATTGTATTATGTAATTGGGTAGAAGTTAGAATAGTGCTAGCCGGGGAGAGGAAAATGAGTGATTTATTCTAGGAACAATTTGTGAGATATCCATCCGCATATCATTATTATTTTATTGATCGCGCCTTATTATGCTTTTAGAATGCATGCTTAAGGGTGTATGATGAGACCTAATCAAAGATAATAAATTGGTTGCCAATTTACGCGAAAAACCCTCAAACAAATATTAAACGATTTCCTTCCATTGAGTGGTTCTTTCTCAAGATCCAAGATTGGCATTGGTTTGTTGGCCAAAGTCAAGATCAATGTCCATCGCTGATGTGTTTGAACCATGAAAGCTTTGTTCCATATCGCATGACTTGGGCAAGTTATGATTTGTTGGCCAAAGTCAAGATCACTTCTTATTCATCGACATGGATTACGAAGCTTTACCACTGTCAATGGGTCCCGCTTAACTGGAATCATTAAGCTTGTTGAGCCAAAGCCAAGGCTTAGTTGATTCAGAGGAAAAGATTAGGAAAATATATTAGATATATCGGCATATATATTGTATATATGTTTCGGACTTGGAGGTCCACCTACAGGATCTAGGAGTTGGATGAGATCCAATTGATCTTAGAGATCTACCTAGTTAATTGAGCTTTGGAAGACTCATAGCGATGATAACTCAACTGCTCAATCTGTCATGCTTGCTACAATGACCCCTCAATTTCGTCACCATAACAAGGGATTGGATCCCTATACTATGATGGAAAAATTGAAGGACCTTCATCGGTCTAACCTTAGATCGCAAAGGTATGGATTGTAGAAGAAGCTTTTTCACTCTCGAATGTTAGAGGGTACATCTGTCGAGCACCATGTGTCGCAGTTGATTGCTGACATCGAACAGCTGGGTCAACTAGGCATAACCTTTGAGGCTGAGACTTCTATAGATTTGATCTTCCAGTCTCTTCCTAACAGCTGGAGCGGGTTCATCATGAACTACAATATGATGAACCAAGACCATACTCTTGGAGAGTTGATGGCAATGCTGCGTGAAGGAGAAAAAGAGCTATTGAAAGGCAAAAAGCATGAGGCGTACTTCGCTTCAACATCTCAGTCTCCCAAGGCTTGGCCGAAGGCTACTGGAGGTGTAAAGAAGAAGAAGAAGAATAAGAATAAGGGTAAGGTCAAATCGTCAAAGTCTTCTGGGAAGGAAAAGGACAAATCCCAAGATGTATGTCTGTAGTGTGGGAAACGGGGTCACTAGAAGCGTGACTGTCGTGAGTACAAGGTACACATGAATGAAATCAAAACGGGCAAGGCATCGGCTTCAGGTATGTTTGTTATAGAAATAAACATGTCTACTTCTAGTATTAAAAATTGGATTTTTGATTCTGGTTGTGGTACTCATATATGTACTGATGTGCAAGATCTGCAGATTAGCAGGAGACTAGCCTCATGAGAGATTGACCTTCAGGTTAGAAATGGGACTAGAGTTGCCGTTTTGGCCGTTGGTACTTATATTTTGGAACTGCCCTCGGGGCATGTACTAAACTTATCAGACTGTTATTATGTACCTAGTTTGACTAGGAATATTATTTCTGTATCTTGTTTAGCCAAATGTGGGTATACTTTTGTATTTAGAAGCACTGGGTGTTTTATGTATAAAAATGATATTGAGATATGCAGTGCTGATGTGTATAATGGTCTTTATATTTTGAATATAATCAATCTCAAACATATAATGTAACAAACAAAAGGCTTAATTAAGTTAAGTAACAAAAATGAAACTTATATGTGGCATTGTCGTCTGGGACATTAACAAGACTCGCATATCCACACTTTCGAAGAGTGGGTATTTGGACAGATTTGATCCAAATTCATATGACGTCTGCGAATCTTGTTTATTAGCCAAAATGCCTAAAACACCTTTTAGTTGTAAAGATGCACATGCCACCGAAATATTAGCCCTCGTTCATAGTGACGTATGTGGGCCCATGTCTAGCCAAGCTAGAGGTGGATATGAATACTTCGTAACCTTTACGGTGTTGGACAATTATGACCCATAGCATCATTATTTGTACAGATCATTGTGTTGTTGTACAAATTAACTATGTGACAAAGGAGATTGCACTCTTACCATTTGTGATTAGATCACATAGATGTATAAATGATGAGAGGTCCTTGTGATTTGTTCCTGGACGGAGAATGATATGAGACAGTATCAGTCCACGTAGGATAAATCATTAAATATCCCTAGTCAGAGTATTATCGAGATTGGACATCGATAATGCGTAAAAGACTAGTATTACACATGTGCGCGTTGTGAGGGCACAACGGCATAGTTCTCATATACTTGGGTATAGGATACTCATGCAAGTGTAATAGGATGTTGTGTTTTACTGATGGTACGGGAAACAGCTTCGCTCTGGATAGACACCCTCAGAATTCCATTGGTAGTATGACTATGTGTCTATGGAAGCCCGAAATTAGGGTAGGTGTATTTGGTCTTAACCTGAGACTTGCACCGCTAATACTTACGAAAATCAATATACTTTGGTTGCGGTCGTCTAGGACTTTAACAGGTTCTGTGTATTCCAATGCTGGGTATATTGAGAATCGTAGTGTATTGGGTGTGATGTCGAGATGGAAGTATCACTCCAGTCATAATGGAGATGATGGTCACATAGGATACGGAACTCGTTCTCTTATATGCTCGAGCTATCGGGATATTATGACTAGGTCATGTATATCCGATTATAGAGAGAAGTTACCAGACATCCGATATGTGTTTCGTACGGGGCAGACACAATTCCAGCCCCAGGCCTAGCACGTGGTCATTCGATGCTGGATCGAAATACGTAATACTACGTATACTACGCCTTATATATATCCTTTATTCCTTTAGGGATATTTCTGGAGAATTGGGTAGGCATGGCGCTTTGCTAGAAGCCAACCTTGTCTTGTAAATCGGTATAAACGTAGTACTTGGTACTTACGTGTTCGGATAGTCCGACGACCGTATTTACTGCCAACATATCTAGGGATCTCATGGGTCACTTCCCGAAGATTCACCGATGACGTA
This sequence comes from Zanthoxylum bungeanum, assembly GCA_019454045.1. Classification (NCBI taxonomy): domain Eukaryota; kingdom Viridiplantae; phylum Streptophyta; class Magnoliopsida; order Sapindales; family Rutaceae; genus Zanthoxylum; species Zanthoxylum bungeanum. Next base: position 6,462 of record SKCR01032342.1, read on the forward strand.
TGACTCGCACTTTATTAATCTGAGATTAATTAGATGAGAGAGAAAATTAATCTGGGATTAATTGCGGAGATATTTTATATGGGATAAAATATTAATTAAAGAGAGAGAACGATTAATTTGGAATTAATTGATAAAATGATATATTTGATATATTATACGAAATTGGATTTCGACGCAGAATTGAAATTTGATTTTAATTCGGGCGAACGAGTTAATTTAGAATTAATTCGTTAGCGATGTGAATAGTGATTTCGTTAGGCATAATCATTTACTTACGTCACAACAGAAAATTCGTTAATTTGGAATTAGCGAACCCGAGCCCGAGAGTGTTTGCGAGAGCATTCACATTTCGAATTCGAGTGCGGCACGTAAGTCACATCAAGCGTCAATTCACTAGTCGCATCAAGCGTCAAATCATTTGTCACTTTGAGTGATGTGACAATTTGTCACTTGATTGATTGATTGATGTGAATAGTGATGTGGTAGCTGGAAAAGCATTGATTGCCTTTTGTCTTTTTGACTTTTGGAATTTGTAAAGGGTTTTTGGTATTTTATTTTTGGAAAATCAAATATATAAAAACATTTTTTTCCTTCTCTCTCTCTACTACTCACGGTTTCTAGGAAACCCATTTCTTCCCTCCTCTCTCTCATTCGGCTTTGAGCCATCTTCTTCTTCTTCTCCAAAATCTGCATCTGCCGAATACAAGAAGAGAAGCAAGAGTTGATTTTGTTGCAAAATCAAAGTGCTAGCACACAATGAGTCTTCCTAAGGTGATAGGGAACCCATTTCGTGAGCTTGGAATCACAATGCTTGGAGCTTCAATGGAGGACATCCATGGCCGATTCTTGGAGGAGCAACACCACCCACTGCCGAGCAGTCCACTGCAGAACAAGGAGCCCACTGCCGAGAGTTCAAGGGGCTTGAAGGCTTGTGTTCATCGCGTCGCAAGATCCGTTCAATGTGAGTATGATTTCGCCATACTTTGTTGCGTATTCACATGTGTTTTTGTGTTTGATTTCATTCTTGGGACCTAATTAGAAACCAACAATGGTATCTTGAGCCTAAATTGAGCATGAAATATTTTAGGGTTTAAAATTAGGTAAAATCAATTTGAGCATGATTTGGTTAAATTGATTGATTAAGTATGCTTGGATGTTGATTAATTGAAGTTGTGCATGATCAATTTCATGAAATTTGATTGGATCAAGTTTTCCCCAATTGTGTTGGCTTGGCCGATTATTGAAGAGCCCTAATGTCTTGGTAATTTTTGTTTTTTTGATCATTGGATGACTTAAAACAATTGGGTAAAGTTGATTTGAGGTTTAATTGGATTGAATTTTGAATTGGACAAATTTTCCCAAAATTAGTGGCTTGGCCAAATCTAATGAGTTTTTGAAATTCATGGTGTTTTTTTATTTTTGATTCATTCGATGAGTTGAAATGATTTGGGAAATGATGATTGTGGATTCAATTGGATTGAAACTGAATCGGAATGAAAAACCTCTATATTGCCGAGAATGACAAAGCATGAAAATGGGTTTGATTTTTGATAAAATGTGTTGGACATGTTTTGTTGTGAAAGTGCATGATTAATTAGGCTAATTGATATTTTAGAAATGTTAATTGGGTAATTAATTGTGTAATACACTTTAGGTTAATTAAATTATGAAATTTGATTTGTGTAATTTAATTAATTTGGGCTTATTTTGGAAATTGGGTCTTAAAGGTTGTAATTGGGCGTATGGGCTTGGTTGTACCAAGTTAGGTTTAGGCTAAATTGGTTAGATCCAATTGGGCCCAAAACCGCATACATAAAGTCCAATTATGACTTAATGGACCTTAATTTTAATTCGGCCTAATGGGCCTAAATTGGTTTCTAGGCACATAAGGGTGATTCCTTTAAATGGGCTTTAGTCTTTGGGTTTGACCCGAGTTGACCAAAAGTACATGCCTTAAAGAAATTAATTAAAAGCCCATTGGACTTTAATTAAATAAACATTGGATGTTAATCGGGCTTTAAACCCGTAACGATTAAATTTGGAATTTAAATCATAAAAGGTTTATTAATAAAGTGTAGTATTTAATTTGGAATTAGATAGAGAATTAGTATTAAATACATATTAAATTGCCAATTTGCACGCGAAAAACCCTCACAAATATTAAGTGTGTTTTCCTTCCATTGAGTGATTCTTACTCAAGATACAAGACTGGCATTGGCTTGTTGGCCAAAGTCAAGGCTTTTGTCCGTCGAGGATGTGTTTAAATCACGAGAGCTTTGTTCCATATTGGTGTCTTGTCCAAGTTGTGGTTTGTTGGCCAAAGTCAAGACCACTTCTTGTCCATCGACATTGATTACGAAGCTTTCCATGGTCAATGGGTCGCGCTTGACTGGGATCACTAAGTTTGTTGTGCCAAAGCCAAGGCTTAGTTGATTCAGAGGAAAAAGGTTAGGCAATACATTGGATGTATTGGCATATATAAGATATAAGTTTCGGACTTGGATGTCCCCCTACCGGATCTAGGAATTGGATTGGATCCAATCGATCTTAGAGATTTACCTAGTTAATTATCATACAATTTGTTGGCCAAAGTCAAGATTGTGTGATATTTAACGGGATTTTAGCCCACTAGGAAACGCGGTTTCCCGAGTACTCGACAGAGGGTTAGAGGCTCGCAGAAAAATAATGGGAGGCAAGAATTGAATTTGCAATATTCGTTTAGTAACCTGCCATACGCAATCATTTCAAATATTTCGTCGATATAAATTAATATATTAGTTGGACTAATATTTAATTATTGTTTTAATTAAAGTAGTTGGACTGTATTATAGTTGATTATATAATTGGATTATAGTAATCAATATATTTGAATTAATTAATTTCAATTTATAGTTGATTTTATAATTGGATTATAGTAATCAATGTAATTGAGGTTAATTAATTTAAATTATATTTGATTATATAGTTGGACTATAATAATCATTATAATAAATAGTACCACAAATCGTTGATTAAATAGTTGGACTATTAGAATCAAGATAAATGAAAGATTAGTGTTTAAAACATAATTTTGGGTGAAAATGTATTTAAACGACTATAATTTTCAAATTGGGAATAAAGTTTCAGGATGATCCTGGAAACTAATAAGTTACTTTATTTGATAAAATAACATATTAGGCCTAAGCCTGGAGTTAAGCAAATAAGTGGAACATGATATTTAGAATATTCATGTAATGATAACTTTAGTGCTTAATCCATTATACTTGTCATATAGACTCTTTAATTTCTTTATCAGAACTAAGGATTAGATTTTTAAAGTATGATATTGAAATTGAAGGATCTTCATAAATCTATACTTAGATTTTAGAAGTAAATATTGCAATAATAAACTCTTAGAGAGTTAATGACTATTCTCAAGGAGACAAAGTCAAAGTTTGCAATAAGGCAAGTAGCGCAAGGCGCACCTTACTTCGATATTCCAGAATGCCAAGGCTTGGCCAAAGGCTTCTCGAGTGTGGAAAAAGGGCAAAGGAAAAATCATTATAATCTTCTAGGGAGATAAAATGACATATCCCAAGAAGGAATTGAAGACGAGCAAGGCTCTGACTTCAAATATGTTTGTCACAAATATGTTCACTACTAGTATGATACATAAAATATGTACTGATGTTCAGAATCTGCTATGAGCAGGATACTGACTTCTATTGAGATTAATCTGCGAATTGAAAACGGGACGAAAGTCGTTGTTTTAACCGTAGATACCTAAGTTTAGGAACTACCCTTTGGGTATGTACGTAAATTAGGAAACTGTTATAATGTAACTAGTTTGACTAGAAATATTATCTCTATATCAGTGTATAATCCGTTACGGATATACCTTTATATTCTAGAACACTAAAGTGTTTTATTATATAAAGATGATATTGAGATAAACACATTAGATGTGAACAACATAATTGATATTTAGAATATAAATAAATCTCACACGTATAACATGACAAACAAATAGCTCAAACTGATTTGATCAGGTTGAAACTTGAATGTGGCATTGTTGTCTATGACACATTTAAACAAGACTCGTATATCCACACTTTCGAAGAGTGGGTACTAGGACTAATTTGATTCTATTCAAATAAAGTCTATGAATCTAGTTTATTGGGCAAAGTGCCTAAAACACCTTTACTTAGTAAAAATGCAAGTGCCATCGATCTGCTAGCCCTCGTTCATAGTGACGTAAGTGGGTCCATGTCTAGCTAGGCTAGAAGTGGATATGAATATTTCGTGACCATACACGGATGTGGCATCGCGTTATGGTTATGTGTTTCTTTTGAAAAATAAATCGGAAACTTTTAGAGTTTCGACGCGAGATAAACAAACAGATCGGCTAAAGTATTAAACCATCATGGTTAGACCATGATAGAAAATACTCAAGCAATAAGTTTCTCAAATACTTGAGAGAGTATAGTATTCTTTCAATGAGGACTCCTCCCGGAACACGTCAATTTGACGGTGTGTCCAACAAGATTAACCGAATTTTGTTGGACATGATAAGGTTAATCATGAGTCGCTCTGAGCTACCATTTCCTTCAACGGATACGCTAAATAGTGCAGAAATTATTTTGAATAAGGTTCCATAAATATATGTTTGACAGATAACATATTAGATATGAACATGAAAGAAACCAGGTTTCTCATTCCTGAAGATTTGGGTATCCTTGGCATATGTTTGGATGATACCAAACTAAAACCCAAATAGGATAAGTGCCAATTGTAGGTAATCCTAGCGATACCAAAGTATTGTACTTATACAACTCACCAGAGAACAATTAGATTGTTGCTCACCATGCGATTTTCCTAAGAGGAATATCGATATGCAGTGGTTAGTGGGAGGATAGTAAAACTCGATGAAAATCGAAGTAATACTGTTCCAGGCACCGATTCCTAATGGAACACAAATAGTTCATCAAGGATGAAACTATTACCATTAATCTTCGAATACACAAGAACAGCGTAAGTCGGAGAGAGTCAGAAAACAACCTGGGGTATGGGTTTCTGATCTCACCTCATAAAGATGTCAATCGTATTGAGGTATACCAACTGACTACGTATGAGGAAGTGATACAAGGTATCGACTCCCTAATTATGGCAAAGTGCCATATAATCCGAAATGGATTCCATGTATATCAACAAGTTTAGATACTAGTTGATGTACCATAAGGCATTGTGCCTATTGGTACTTTATAAGTCTTCAAGGAAGACGTACATGGATGGCAACATACCAACGTACGGACTGGCGTAAACACACACGTATAACGCAAGCGCACGTACCGTTCAAGTAGTATAAAAATATCGATCCCACGAGGACTTAATTCCTACTATTGTTATTAATTATTGATACTATTTATTTACAAATATCTAATTGAGGGTGCAGAGAATGATTGTTTGATTGGTTGAAATTGGTTTTACAAAATAAATAAATAAATAAAAAGACAAAAGAAAATACTAAGGAAAATAACAAAAGACACAAAGATCTAGGGTTGTGAATCATTCTAATATCTTTTAAAAGATGAAATGATTATTTTATGTTTGTGTAATAAATCAGTTTACTAACCTGGAACACTAAATTATGCAAAAGCCTCTGTCGATGGTCAGACGCAAATACCCAGTTTAACCCAATTGAACCATATGTCTATGTCAACCAAAGTATATGGATTCATTAAGTTTAAGTTCCAATTATGGCTACCCCCGCCCGACAGGTATATTCCTATCTTGTAAGGAAATCTATTAAAGGGTTATCTATCCCCAAGGAAGATCGTGGGCTATTGAGTCTAAGGCTGTGAAACCTAAAATCCCTATGTCTAGTTCATTTTAGATTTACCAGATCAATTTTATTAATGGCCAGTTAATGAAAAAGCATTAAGTTTAAGACTCAATAAATAAATCTTTATATTACCCAAGCTATAATCTAACCCTTATAAAACGGTGATATTGGATTTCATCACAACCCCAAATAACTAATTTAGTTACAACACATAACTAGGGCTAGTAAAAACTTGAAAATAAAAGACATAAAGTAAAAATACGGTAAAGTAAATACTGAAAAGAAAATTACAATAAAATAAAATGCTAAGGTAAAAGGAATTACTTTTACTACTACTAATTTAGATATCTCCCATAAAATAATATATAAACTTGTGATTCTTTTTCCAACCAGCCATATAGGCGGTAACCTGATTAAGTCAAATTAAGTCCAACCATCCATAAAGGCGGAACCAAAATTAAATTACCAACCGACCAATCTGGCGGTATCCTTTTTAAGTCAATATTTTAAATAGTGAATATATTATTTTTAAAGGAGATTAATCTAAATAGTAACAGTAAAAGAATTACCTTTCACCCTAGCTGGGGGAGTTACCTCCTCATGGTAAATAAAAACTGTAAAAAGTAAAAAGTAAAAATTAAATTACTCTATTAACAAAACGTAATTAAAATTAATTACAAACTAAAAAACTAAAAATTAAAAGAAAGTAGAGACAGAAACTCTCTCTTTAGATAGAATATAAGAGAGAGAGTGGTGCACTGAATTCTGAAATCTCGAGCTCAATTTATAGGCGCGGATAAGCTTCCAGCGTCACGATGCCAAGTCCCTCAGCGTCGCTACGCCAGATTTTGTCGACGTGGCACGCTCTGGTTCGCTGGTTTGAAGATTCTGGATAAGTTGATAAGGTGACACGTGGCGCGGTGGTTAGGCTTCAATTATTGTGACACGTGGCGGCTTCTGATTGGTCGCTGAGATTCTTATCCGCCACGTGTCAGATAAGGATTAGATACTCAATATTGATACTGACGTGGTGGTGACGTGGCGACGACGTGGAGACACGTGGGAAAGAGACTGTCGGCACCGTAGGTTTGCGACACGTGTCACTTCCTGATTGGCTGATGATGATGTGGCATGACACGTGGCAATTTTGACTTGTTGACTTGCTGACGTGGCTGATGACATGGAGACACGTAGGATGACACGTGGCGATGATGACTGTCGACACCGTAGGATGTTGACACGTGGCACGGCGCATGTTAGCAGATCGGCTGTGATGGTGACACGTGGCACGGTGCATTTTAGCAAAGTCAAACTTTTCTCAGATTCTGATTTGTGGACCCGGCGCACGTTAGCACTGTTCGGCGCATTTTAGACATCGCGACGTTGAAGGCTTGGTGTCGCGACGCGCTAAAGACCAAAATATCCCTGTTGACGCATTTTTGTCCGTTTTTGCCCCAGATTGCCTCCAATGCTTTCCAAACTTTATTTATCTGCAAAATAACACAAAATACATCAAAATGTTCACAAAACTCGAGAAACTATACGAAATTTTAGGTTAAATGAGTGGGAATAAGTGATATAAATACCACTCATCACACCCCCAAACCTAACATTTTGCTAGTCCTCGAGCAAAACATAGAGTAAAATAACATAAATAAATTAACTAAGCCACTTTCGTAGGGATCACGGTTGCATTTAGCGTATGCAACAAGCCTTTAAACCCCTAGGTGTCCCTAGTGGACAAGTTGTAGTCTCGTGAGGGCTTACAGCAATGATACCCACAAACATTTTTACAAAAGTAAAAAGTTAGTTAAAACTAATGCACACAAAAGCAAAAAGACAAGAGAAAAGAGAAGTTAGTGACTAATCAAGTGAAACTTCTACTCCAAGTTACTAGTTGTTTTGTTTCTTTCTAAATTACCGAATATGTAAATTCTCTGATTATTTTTACCTTTCTCCATATACTTAAGCCAACAAAATATTAAACAACTCATTTTTGCCCACAACAGTCATAAGTGTAGTTGATAAGAGAGTAATATTTTTGTCCTAAAGTTCTATCAGATTTCACACCTTTTTGGAGCAATGGAATAATTTTTCAGATTTGTCAGATTTTTTCCTTGATTTTTTTTTTCTATTTTTTATTTATATACAATATCTTCCATCTATGTAGCGAGTGTTGGGTCGGTGACTCCCAAACCAGTTGACTTTAGGGCACCAAGTGTTAAGACACCCCTACGGACTTAATTACCCAGACTTCATATATATATATATTTTTGCAACATCTTCGATCCATGTAACGAGCTTTGGGCCAGTGACTCCCAAACCAGTTGGTTTTAGGGCACTAGGTGTTAAAAACCCTTACAGACTTAATAACTCGGATCTCAGACTTTTTTTTTTTTTTTTACTCCATTGCTTTTTGAGATGTTTCCTCCATTAAACTAGAGCACTGAATATTACAAACTTTTCAATTTTAGCTCATGTCCGTATGTTACTATATATGTGATAATATCTGTCAACTGAGCATATGAAGATCCATTTTAGTCCGTTTTATGGAGAATTCACAAATTAAATAATTTAAAATGAAATAAACAACAATTAACTTATTTCGAAAATAGGCTTGAGATACGTCTCAGGAGTAGAACTCCTTACTCAGCTATCTCTTACCAATTTCACCTTTTTAGTCAAAACACAAAAACGCAAAATATTTTGTAATTTTTGAAAATTTTTCAATTTTTTTGTATTTTTCGAAAAATTTTGGACTAAAAAAATAAAAAACAACATACAAACTAAAAACAAGGTACTAATCAACTAATTCCCTCCCCCAAACCTAAATGAGACTTTGTCCCCAATATCTTAAACAGTAAAAAGGAGAGTTAAGAAGGTCGTACCTGGTTAGCTGAAATCTACAGGAAATTAAAGGTTAAGATGTTAGACATTATGACCCATAGCGTCACTGTTTTGTAAATGATATTGTATTATTGTACAAAATCAACTATGTGATAATGAAATTGCCTTTTGCCATTTTGTAAAATTATTTACTTTAATATATTAATGGCAAAAGTCATATGATTAGTTCCGTATTGAGATGATATGAGACAGTATCAATATAAAAGGTTTAATCATTAAATATCCCTAGTCGGAGTATTATCGAGATCGGACATCGATAATGCGGAATAGACTAGTATTGCACTTGTGCGAGTTGTGATGGCACAACGGCATAGTTCTCATATATTTAAGTATTGGATACTTATGCAAGTGCGATAGGAGGTTGTGTTTTACCGATGGTACGGAAAACAGCTTCGCTCTGGATAGACCCCGCGGAATCCCATTGGTAGTATGTCTGCGTGTCTATGGGAGGCCGCATCAGGGTAGGTGTATATGGTCTTAACCTGAGACTTGCATCGCTAGTACTTGCGACAATCGGTAAACTTTGGTTTTGGTGGTTCGGGGCTTTAACCGGTTCTGTGTACACCTCTTCTGGGTTTATCGAGAATCGTAGTGTACTGGATGTGATGTCACGATGGAAGTATCACTTTAGACATATGGAGATGATGATCACGCTGGATACAGAACTAGTACTCTATAAAAGGTTGCAACCGTCAGGACAATATGACCAGGTCAGGATTGTCCGATTTAAAGAGACTAGTTGTTTGATATCCGATATATGTTTTGTACGGGGCAGACATATTTCCAGCCCCGGGCCTAACTTGTGATCGTCCGATACTGGATCGATGTACGCGATACTACGGTATACTACGCTTGATAAAGATCTAATATTCCAGTAAGAATATTTCTGGAGAATTGGGTAGGCATGACGCTTTGCTAGAAGCCAACCTTGTCTTGTAAATCGGTAAAAACGTAGTACGAGGTACATACGTGTTTGGATTATCCAACGACCGTATTTACTGCCAACATATCCGGAGATCTCTTGGGTCGCTTCCTGAAGATTCACCTATGATGTTTGATTCGAACTTTATTAATCTTGGATTAATTACGGAGAAACTTTATCTTGGATAAAATGCCTTATTAGGAGAGAGAGAGAGATCGATTAATTTGGAATTAATCGATAAAATAATATATTCGATATATTAAACGAAATTAGATTTCGACGCGGAATTAAAATCGGATTTTAATTCGGGCAAACGAATTAATTTAGAATTAATTCGTTAGCGATCTGAATAGTAATTTCGCTAGGCGTAATTATTTAATTCTCGTCGCGACGGAAATGCGTTAATTCGGAATTAGCGAAATCGAGCCCGAAAGTGTTTGCGGACACATTCGTATTTTGAAACGGGTGGGATCCGCAAATCACATCGCGATATCTCATCACTTGACACGACTAGTTGATGGATGTATCTAGTCACCTTTATGGGATGATACATTGACTCTATTCTCAATGTAAAATGATGATGCCATTTAATGAATTTTTTGGAGGGAAAAGCTTTTCACGTTTTTTGAAGAGTTTTTATCTAAAAATTCATTTTTGGTATATGATATATCATTATTGCTTTTCTTTTATTGACTCACGGTTTTTGAAACAAAGTGAGAACAAGAAAATTGAAAAGTCACACACTCTCCTCTCCTTCTTCTTCACGCACGCCGTGAGCTTCATCCATGGCAGAAAATAATTTTTCATTTCTCCATTTTTGCTAGCACATTGAAGGATCAAAAGAGGTGATAGGGAAACAACCTTGGAGCTTGGAACACTTGAAGACTTGAAGCTTCTCTCCATCTTCTTGCTTGGCCGAAACTTCCACCTTGAAGACTCAAGGATCCTCTTCATCATTTTCGTCACAAAGCTTAGTAAGTATGATTCCGCCATGCTTCAAGCTTTGCATGTATGATATTTGTATTTCTATGGCTTAATCTTTCTTTGGGACTAATTATAGAAACCAACAATGGTATCATGGAGCCATGTTTAAGCATGAAATACATTAGGGTTAATTTGGGGAAAATTGATTGAAGCATGTTCTTGTGAAATTTGTTGCTAAAGTATGCTTATATGTATGTTATATGATATATTACATGATCAAATTTTGAGAAAAATGCATTGGATAATTTTTCCCCAAAATTGATGCTTTAGCCGAATATGGAGGTGCTTCCAATGGATTGGATTTTTCATGCACAAGTTCATTAGATGACTTAAGCATGATTATATGTATGATATATGATGTAATGCATGATCAATTTTGAGAAAAATGCATTGGATGATTTTTCCCCAAAATTGTTTCTTTGACCGAAAATGGAGGTCCTTGAAACACACAAGAAAATCATAAAATCCATCAACGTTGAGCAGTCCAATTAGTTTCTGATGTATGTTCAGGTTCGCCCAAGATAGTACTATAAAAATTTCCTCCAATGTGCCCAAGCCACCTGGCAAAGCGATAAAAGCATCAACACGGTTAATCATTTCTACCAGTCGTTCAGACATATCTGGCACGATCAGTTCCTCTCCGTTTGATGATCCAATAAGATTTGCCTCTGCCACTGGTTTTGGGATGATTCCAAAAACGTGACTGCCTCCTTCCTGTACTGCCTTTGAAACGATCCCCATAAGTCCAAGATTTCCTCCGCCATATATTAATTGCATATTCCTTGCAGCTAAGACTCGACCCAATTCCTGTGTGCTTCTATGTATTGTGGCTTAGTTCCAACACTACTACCGCAAAACACACAGATGTTTTCAACTCGTCTTCTTGAAGTGGCTTCCATTTTTTTTTTGTATTTCTTCTTAACTCTGGATGCCTTCAAAAGTGCAATGACGGGCTGAATTTATAGTACCTGAAAAAGGGTGAGTAATAATAGCACTAATATCTTCCAAAGGACGATTGTTAGCTAATCAACAAAAGAAATCGTGAAAGGTCAAAAAGTCTGGATCCTGTCTACGAAAATAAAGATAATTACAATAGAAAAGCGAATCAAAGCAATAATTAAGACAACGGAATTGTGTACGCAATACGCCACTCGCTTAGTATAAATTCATTAGGATGTGTCTCAAGATTTCATTCCTTACTCAGCCATCGAAATGCGAATGCGCTCGCAAACAATCCCGGGCTCAGGTTCGCTAATTCCAAATTAATGAATTTTCCGTTGCGTCGTAATTAAATGATTACGCCTAGCGAAATCATTATTCACGTCGCTAATGAATTAATTCTAAATTAATTCGTTCGCCCGAATTAAAATCCAATTTCAATTCCGCGTCAAAATCTAATTTCGTTATAATATATCGAATATATTAATTTATCGATTAATTCCAAATTAATCGTTCTCTCTCTTTAACGATATTTTATCCGAGATAAAATATCTCCGTAATTAATCCCAGATTAATTTTCTCTCTCATCGAATTAATCCCAGATTAATTAAAGTGCGAGTCATACGTCATCGGTGAATCTTCAGGAACCGACCCATGAGATCTCCGGATATGTTGGCAGTAAATACGGTCGTCCGACTATCTGAACACGTAAGTACCTCGTACTATGTTTATACCGATTTACAAGACAAGGTTGGCTTCTAGCAAAGCGCCATGCCTACCCAATTCTCCAGAAATATTCTTACAGGAATATATAGATCTGTATCAAGCGTAGTATACCGTAGTATTGTGTATATCGACCCAGTATCGGATAGTCACGTGCTAGGGCTGGGGCTGGATAAGTGTCTACCCCGTCCGAAGCACATATCGGATGCCTGGTAACATAGTCTCTATAATCGGATATTCATGACCTGGTCACAATATCCCGATTGGTTGCGCAACACTCAAGAGCACTAGTACCGTATCCAGCGTGACATCATCTTCACTATGACTGAAGTGATACTTCCGTCTTGACATCACACCCAATACACTACGACTCTCTGATAAACCCAGAAGTGGTGTACGCATAACCGGTTAAAGCCATGTACCATCATACACCCTTAAACATGCATTCTAAACACATAATAAAGCGCATATGTAAAATAATAATGATATGCTGATGGATATTTTACATTGATCCTAGATCAAATCTCTCACTTTCTCTCTCCCGCTAGCACATGTATTTACTTCTACCCTTTACACTATACTTCTAAAGAAACCTCATTTACATTGAGGGGAATAGGTGAGAAGAGAATACAAAGAGTATAGTGGTGATAAGGCTGGACACGCAGGTCCAATTAATAAATCAAATTTATTACAATTTCCAAAATCGCCCCACCCGACTAATATCCATCCGATATACATTATTCAAACATCACAACCATGTATTCATACAAGCATGTTATCAATCAATCAATCAAATTAATTAATCTTGATTATTAGTGATCATCCAATGTTCAAACAAAGATTTGATTTTGTTCGAGTCAAACTCGTATTGCGAACACGTACTCAAAGTACGATTTCTCAAATAAAATTAAATTACATGATTAAATCCAATTTAATACGTATTTAATTCTAATTCATTATTTAATTCCAAATTAAATATTACACCTTTATTAACGAACCTTTACGACTTAAATTCCAAATTTAATCGCAACGGGTCTCAAAGCCCGATTAACATCTAATGTTTTATTTAATTAAAGCCCAATGGGCTTTCAATTAATTTCTATAAGACGTGGACTTTTGGTCAACTCGGGTCAACCGAACAACCAAAATCCAATCCGGGAGTTACCCCATAAGCCTTTAAATTAATTTTGGCCCATTAGGCCAATTAAATAATTAAGGTCCATTAAGTCATAATTGGACCTTTTGGATTCGGTTTTGGGCCTAATTGGATCAAACCAATTTTGCCTAAACCCAACTTTGTTACAACAAAGCCCAAAAGCCCAATTACAACCTAACAAGCCCAATTTCCAAAATCAAGCCCTAATTAATTAACTTATAAAATTCCAAATTTCACAATTAATTAACCTAAGTGTAATACACAATCAATTACCCAATTAACATTCTAAAACATCATTTAGCCTAATTAATCATGCACTTTAACATTAAATAGTGTCCAACACAATTTATTAAAATCAAACCCAATTTACATGCTTTCAAGTCTCGGCAATTAGGGGTTTTTCAATCGATTCGGTTTCAATCCAATTGAGTCCACAATCATAATTTACCAAATCAATTCAACTCATCCAATGAATCAAACAACAAAATCACAATGAATTTCATGTCCAATTGAATTCGGTCAACCCACTTTATAAAGGGAAAATTGTTCCAAATCAAAATTCAATTAATTGAACTTCAAAACAACATTACCACCCAATTGTTTAAAGTCATCCAATGATCAAACAAAACAAAATTACCAAGACATTAGGTTATCCAATTTTCGGCCATGCCTCCAATTTGGGGAAAATTGATCCAATCCAATTTTCTTGAAATTGATCACAACACAATCTCAATAAAACATGTTTTAAGCATACTTAAACATCCATTTAATTAAAACATGCTCAACACATTTTACCCAATTTCAAGTTACATGTTCAACCTAAATAATTGGGGAAAATTGATCCAATCCAATTTTCTTGAAATTGATCCTGCACAACTTCAATTAATCAACATACAAGCATACTTAATCAACCAATTCAACCAAATCATGCTTCAATTGATTTTACCCAATTTGTCATGCCCAAATTTAGGGAAAATTGAATCCAATCCGATTTCATGAAATTGATCATGCACAATCTCAATTAAACATCATCCAAGCATGCTTAAATAATCAATTTAACCAAACAAGTCAAAATCGATTTTGCCCAAAAAACCCTAACTTTTTTCATGCTTGATAATAGCTCTGATAACCATTGTTGAGATCTAATATAGGTCCCAAGATCAACAAGTCAAGCAAGAAAATGCATGAATACACAACATAGGAGGTGCGGAATATACTCACATTGAATTCGGTTTTGATGCAAAGAAGAACAAAATGTTTTGGCCTCCTCCATGAAGCTCGGCAGTAGCTATATTTGACAGGGGGCTGCTCGGTTTTGGTCCATCTTGTTCCTTGAAGATTCGGCCATGTGAGACTCCATTGACAAGCTTTTCCATGCTCATAAATTCGTTTCCCTATCACCTTAGGATAACTCTATGTGTGTGCTAGCCACTTGGTTTGAAACAAAAATCATTCTTGCTTCTCATACTTCTGGCAGAACCAGAAAAACGAGAGAGAAGAAGATGAAAAACAGCTTCAAACCGAGAGAGAAAAGAGGGAAAAGAAAAGACCGTATTCATTGCATGAGGGAGAGCGAAAAGCCTTTTATTTTGTTTTATATTAAATTGATTTTCCAAAAACCAATTAAAACAATTACCAAAACTTTTGAATTTCAAAAAATCAAAAGCAAAAGCCAAAAAGTAAAAAACAATAAAGCTTTCCATCACATCACATCACTTTAATAAAGTGACAAACATGTCATGTCACATCACTCAAAGTAACACGTGATTTGACAATTGATGCGACTAGCAATTTGACGCTTGACGTGACTTGCGTGCCGCACTCGAATTTGAAATATGAATGCGCTCGCAAACACGCTCGGGCTCGGGTTCGCTAATTCCAAATTAACGAATTTTCCATCGCGTCGTAATTAAATGATTACGCCTAGCGAATCACTATTCACGTCGCTAACGAATTAATTCAAAATTAATTCGTTCGCCCGAATTAAAATCTAATTTAATTCCGCGCCGAAATCCAATTTCATATAATATATCGAATATATTATTTTATCCGATTAATTCTAATATTATCGTTCCTCTCTCTTTAATTAATATTTTATCCCAGATAAAATATCTCCGCAATTAATCCCATATTAATTTTCTCTCTCTTCTAATTAATCCCAAGATTAATAAAGTGCGAGTTATACATCATCGGTGACTCTTCAGGAAGCGACCCATGAGATCTCCGGATATGTTGGCAGTAAATACGGTCGTCGGATAATCCGAACACGTAAGTACCTCGTACTACGTTTATACCGATTTACAAGACAAGGTTGGCTTCTAGCAAAGCGCCATGCCTACCCAATTCTCCAGAAATATTCTTACAGGAATATATAGATCTATATCAAGCGTATATACCGTAGTATTGTGTATATCGGCCCAGTATCGGATAGTCACGTGCTAGGGCTGGGGCTGGATAAGTGTCTGCCCCGTCCGAAGCACATGTCGGATGTCTGGTAACTAGTCTCTATAAAT
Organism: Zanthoxylum bungeanum; assembly: GCA_019454045.1. Lineage (NCBI taxonomy): Eukaryota > Viridiplantae > Streptophyta > Magnoliopsida > Sapindales > Rutaceae > Zanthoxylum > Zanthoxylum bungeanum. Next base: position 22,427 of record SKCR01032342.1, read on the forward strand.
CGGATATGCATGACCTGGTCATAACATCCCGATGGTGCCACAACACTTAAGAGCACTAGTACCGTATCCTGCGTGACATCATCTCCAATATAACTGAAGTGATACTTCCGTCTTGACATCACACCCAATACACTACGAATTTTGATAATAAACCAGAAGTGGTGTACGCAGAACCGGTTAAAGCCCTTGTACCACCAAGACTAAAGTCTATCGATTATCGTAAGTATTAGCGATGCAAGTCTCAGGTTAAGACTTACACACCTACCCTGATTTCGGCCTCCCATAGACACATAGTCATAATACCAATGGGATTCCGAGGGGTCTATCCAGAGCGAAGCTGTTTCCCGTACCATCGGTGAAACACGACCTCCTATCGTACTTGCATAAGTATCCAATACTTATATATATGAGAACTATGCCGTTTGTGCCTTCACAACGCGCACAAGTGCAATACTAGCCTATTTCCGCATTATCGATGTCCTGTCTCGATAATACTCCGGCTAGGGATATTTAATGATTAATCCTTCGGGGATTGATACTGTCTCATATCATTCTCAATCCAGGAACTAATCATATGGACCTCTTTCATTTATACATTTATGGTGATTTAATCATAATGATGAGAGTGCAATTTCCTTGTCACATATTTAATTTGTACAACAACACCGTGATCTGTACAAATAGTGACGCTATGGGTCATATTATCCAACAATCTCCCACTTGGCACATAGCCAGTCACCGAGTGTCTAACACCCGAACTATGTACAATTCGCTCAAATTGCTGAGGAAAGGTTTTCTTCAGCGGATTTGCTTAAATATCGTCTGACGCGATTTACACGATCATCACATCGCCACGATATATGATCCGAACGAATCAGATGATATAGAAGTATATCTGGATCGTCGATGAGACCTTTAATTCCTAGCCTGTGCTGACGCCTAGCTCAGCTTCTAAAAGAACTATATCTAATCTAATTAGATTTATTATCGATCCAAATGGCTTCTATTACTGCCTCAGCTGCAGCAATAATCCGCATTTGTTGTTAATTCGGCACAGTTATCTTGCTCGGAATATTTCCAGCTTACTGTCCCGTCCTTCAAACTTTATAGTACCGCAGTATTTACCGGTTTGGAAACTTGCAGCATTGATCCTAGTCACTTCAATTCTCCTACTCCATAATTTAAGACAGCATCTTTAGTTCTCTAAGATACTAATAGATGTCCTTAAATTCAATACAATGACTATCACTTGGATGTCCTGATTGTGACTCCATGTGCTCAAAGCGTATGAGACACCATATCAAGTACATTTAAATGTACAATTTCCCAGAGAGTGTTAACAACTCCCAAATCTATCCCAGTAGATCTTTATTCCTTGAATAAAGGTTGTTACTCCCCAGAATTCTACGGAGAATTTCTTATGAAAGCCAAGCTTTCACCGATTCTTTATAGAATTTCATTTCCAAGAAGTGACATATTATCATTATTTTAAATGACATCATGTCAGTGCACTCCCACTAACCCTTTTATATACACAAGAATCATTTCGTTTTGAAT
>SKCR01032343.1:0-21606 GCA_019454045.1 Zanthoxylum bungeanum
GTACCGGTCTCAACATATTTACTTATTGACCAAGTAAAGTAAATCTTGATCATGAACTGTTATAGAAATGATACTATTATGATACAACTCAATGTTAGTTGCGATGCTTTTGCTACTGTATCATAACTAATCATTCTAAGGTCAAATACGTCTTTACTATATATATATAAAGAGATGTTATATAATAAAAATTATTTATTTTATTCATAATAAAATGTTACATAAGTATTGATAGAGAAATATATAAGAAAATTAGCGCTCCGAGCACCAACCTATTTAAATTCTCCCACTTGCTCTAGTGCCAATATCGATTGTATCTCATACCCATCGACTCCACATGTTTATTAAATAACTTCGTAGGAATGGCATTGGTAAGCGGATCTGCTATATTATCTTCACTCAGGACCTTACACACGATAATGTCCCATCGTGACACAATCTCTCAAATGATGTGGTACTTTCATTCCACATGCTTTGACTTCTGATGTGCCCTCGGTTCATTTGCTTACGCAATGTCTCAATTATTATCACAGTATAACAAAATCGGATTCTCGATACTTGGGACAACTAACAATTCTGTTATAAAGTTCTTAACCCAAACAACTTCTTTTGCATCTTCAGAAGCTGCAATATATTCCGCCTCTGTGGTGGAATCAGCTGTAGACCCCTGTTTGGAACTTTTCCAATAAACTATACCTCCGTTATGGGTAAACCCGAATCCTGATGTAGACTTTTTATCATCAGGATATGATTGGAAATCCGAATCTGTATACCCATTAACCTGTAGTTCATTTCCTCCATATATCAAAAACTTATTCTTAGTATCTTTAAGGACAGTTCCTCTTCCTATGTCTGACCTTCTAGCAGTGATATCACTTATCTTCAGAAGCTCTCTTGGGCTTCGCTACCTTGGCCTGCAGAGGAATATTGAAACCTTTCTTCTTCTTTCCCTTCGTCTTCTTCCTCTTCGACTTGCAATGGGAAGAAGCGGAAAGTGAAGTGGGTTTTGGAAGACGAGTCGACACTCCCTTCTTTAAATCCTCATCCGTTGGGAGAAGCACCATATGCAACTCACGGTAAGTGCAATGAATCTTATTCATGTTGAAGTACATAACAAGCTGGCGATATGATGCCGGGAGCGAACCAAGAATGACACTCCGTCCCAGAGTATCATTGAGAGGGAAATCATTGCGCCTCAATTACTCGATCAAATCGATCAAATGAAGCACATCTGTGCTCACAGCCTGTCTCTCGTCAAGTTTAAAATGGAACAGTTCTATTGCTACTCTGTGAACCAAGACTTGTTCTTGGTTCATGAACGATTCACGGAGTTGTGTTATCATGCTATAAGCATCATGCATCTCAAAATATTGCCTCTTCAGTTCAGAAGCTAGAGAACTGAGAATATATGATTTAACCCTTAAATCATCATCTTTCCATTTTTGGAAAGTCTCAATCTCTTCTGGTGATGCATCTTCTGATATAGCAAGGGGTAATAGACCCTCCACTATATATCTCAGCTTCTCGGATCCGAGGAAGATCCTCAAATCCATATCCCAGTCTACAAAGTTCTCAGCGCCCTTCAACTTATTCGTATCAAGCATACAAACAAAAGGGTTGTTCGAAGAAGCCGCCATCGCAAATCTATCACATAGATAGCGAATAAACAGTTAGCAGACAAAAACAGTTTCATATAATATCAAAAGCATTAAATAGATCATGGAATTTTAATCTAAAAACGGCACTCCCACTATTTCATGTAAAATTGTAATCCCCAAACAGAATACATAACAAGCAATAATCAAATTAAATACAATAGTGAAAAGTGGACCCATGAATATATTTCAGCTCACAGCTTTGGTACGTTCTCGCTTACGTATGTTCATTAGGTAGACAACCCATTGTCAATCACTCATCAGTGACTCCTAGGTTCTGGTCCTGATCGTTTCTCGTTGTGACAACTTTGGAACGTTCATAAGGAGGCGTACCAAGGTTATACTTATCAATGATAAATTCAAGATATTTGTGTAACCTTGACAACTTGGCACGTTCAGGATTCCACTTTCGCTTGAATTTACCTAATATCACAAATATATATGGTACTCATAAATTCATATCGGTTATATCCTCACATCTTTGGTAAATTCTTGGATATAGTCATAGAATATTTATCCATAAACTGTATTGACAAGACGGACCAAGAAACATGCATCAAATACATATTAATTATAAAACCTTATTTCAAATATGGATTTTCGCAAAAGATGTTATTCACTTTATTTAATTAAATTGAATAAACACATGCATGCATAAAGTAAAAATTAGATTAAACATTAAATTTAAAGGCATAATCATATCATATGTTCAGATTCAGACTCGCTCTAATACCATTTTGTAGGGGTATTTAGGGATAACGCAGTGGAACGCGGAAAAATAAATTTTTCCGATTTCAATAAATTTTCTTGGGCAATTAAAATAAACTTATTTATTCTAACTACTCAATACTTAAAAACTGAATTTTTTACACAAAAATTAGATTTTCCCATATTTGCCGTGAGACCCCAATAGTTTACATTTTGATAATTTTAGTCCTAATTTATCAAATACAAATTTAAGTGATTTCAAATCACTACCAAAATAATTTCTACATATCATATATATCAAAATATAACTCACAACACAAAATCACACAAAACTTGAAATTGCCGAATGCACCACAAGATTTCGACTTTTTACATTTTGGTCCAAATTTGTTCAAAACAAGTTTGGATGAATTCCAATCAACACCAAATGATTTGTACATCTTATATACATCATTATACAACACATATACGAAAATCCCCAATTTTGGTGGAGGTATAGACCCTAATTTCTAAAATTAATTCAATTAACAAAATTAATCAAATTCAACACTTTAATCTAATCTCTACGACACCAAACAAGTCTCACCACTTTGAAACAACTCAAGAATAATTCTAGGTTATCAATGAGTGGCCTACCAACTCTAGAATGGCAACAAGATCATCAAATGATCAAAAGTGTGCTTATACACCTTTAATAAGCTTACTTTATTAAACATACATGCATACATCTTTCATTCATGCTTCCAACCATCATAACACAAACATAAGAGGAAAGAAAACTTAATAACTACACATGTTGTATCCAATAACAAAAAGGAACAAGCTTCATTCTAATAGAAAGTTGGAAATACTTATAAAAATCCAAGCTTTCTTTAATTTTTTCTTGGTTTCTTTTATTTTTCTCTCAAGTCTCTTTTGTTTTAGGTTTTTGGTGGCTTGAACAAGTGTGAAGCAAATGAAAAATGAAACCCTAATATATTTAGGACATTGGCCGAAATTTGAGCAAAAAATCGAACAAGATATTTTCTTTAATTTTTCAAACAAATATCAAACAAGTCAAATGGTATTTGATAACCTTTTCATTTAATTGTAATGTCAAACTTATACACAAATTAATCATTACCAGACTTTATTATAATGGTAGATATTTATATTTTAATTACTTTAATTATTTAATAATTAAATAATTAATTAAATATAAATATCTCAAATATATGTATTATATTTACTTTAAATATCTCAAATACATATATTAATGATATATATCAAATATCACAATTTGACATTTAATTCATGTGTATTTAATAAAATCATACATTAAATACAAATACACATTAATTAGGAAATGGTCAAAAGGTCTATTTGCATGTATCTTTCGTTTAACCGTTAAACGATTTATAAATAATCAATATTATTCATAAAAGTTGTCATAGTTCTCTACGAGTATATTTCATTAGTGAGACTCTCTAGGTTCATGCATATCCGTCACGAAATCCAATTTCGTGTCCATAATCTACCCACCCGTAAATTATGACGAACCCATATAAACTCACTGAACCATACAGGTCGAGGTCATTGCATACATATAATTGATGAGTGGTAAATAGATCATTGTAATTTGGGCGTCGCGACCGCTAATGTGCGTCAGAGTCTGCTAACGTGCGCCGGGACACGTGGACCAATCAGAGAAGTTTTGCTAAAATACGCCGGCTGTAAACGTGCGCCGAATCTGCTAACGTGCGCCTTCCACGTGTCAACATCACAGCAAATCATGCTAACGTGCACCAAACATGTGTCATCATCACATGCTGTCGATAATCATCATCGCCACATCATCAATGACGTCAGCATAAAAATTCAGTCAGCGCCACATCAGTGCCACGTCAGCACAATTATTGAGATAATAATTCATTCATGCCACGTGTCATCATATCTAGAAAAAGTCATGCCACGTGTCCAAGATCTACGTCACGACGCAAGCACATTTTATGCGTCGCGACGCGGGAGCCAATTTTTCCCTATAAATAGAGGCCGAAATTTCAGATTTGAATATATACTTTCTTCTATGTAATTCCTTAAAAATACTAAGAATATTGTATCTTGTTTGTTTATTTACAGCTTTCAGTAATTAATTTTTGCATTTGCACTTTCTTTTCTTTACTTTTGAGTCTTTACTTTTCAGTAATGAGGAGGTAACTCCCCCCTTTTGGGGTAAAAGGTAAAGCTTTTATTACTAATATTTAGATTAATCTCCCTTAATTATAATATATAAACTATTTAAAACCTGACTTAATGAGGATACCGCTTTATTGGTCTGTTGGTAATTATTGAAATTGTTTTTATACTTGACTAAACTGGATACCGCCTGATTAGTCAGTTGGTAATTAATTATTAATTTGATTTAATCAGGATACCGCCTATATGGCTGGTTGGTAATATCACTCAAAGTTAATATATTATATTAAGGGAGATATCTAAAATAGTTGTGATAAAAGTGAATCTTTTAACCCCCAATATTTTCTTTTATTGTACTTTTATATTTTTAAATTTCCAGCATTTACTTTTCCACATTTACTTTTCAGCATTTACTTTTCCGCATTTACTTTCCAGCATTTACTTTATGTCTTTTATTTTATTTAAGCTTTTACTAGCCTTAGATATGTGTCGTAACTAAGTCCGTTATCTAGGGTTGTGATGAATTCCAATATCACCGGTTTATAATGGGTTATTTTATAGTTTGGGTAATATAATGGTTTACTTATTAAGTCTTAAGCTTAATGCTTCTTGTTAACTGGCCACTAATAAGATTGATTTGGTAAACTTAAAATAAACTTGACAAATGAATTTTAGGTTTCAGCCTTAGACTTAATAGCCCACGATCTTCCTTGAGGATATATGACCCTTTAATAGATTTCCTTTCAGGATAGACATATACCTATCGGGCGGGGTAGCCATAATTGGAACTTAATCGTAATGAATTCAGGTAACTTAGTTGACATAGACATATGATTAATTGGGTTACACTGGGTATTTTCATTCGACCATCGACATAGGCTTTTACAGAATCTCGTGTTCCAGGTTAGTAAACTAATATATTATACAAACGTAAACTAACCACTTCATCTTTAAAAGGTATTGGAAGAATTCACAACCCTGGATAGTTTAATAATATTGAATTTTCCTCAATCTACTTTCACGTCATTTTATTTACTTGTTTTAATTTTAAAGTCACCATCTAATCAAACAATCAATCCATTAGATACTCGTAAAATTTTGGCTTCATAAATTAATAGCTTAGGTATTAAGTCCTCGTGGGATCGATACTTTTTATACGCGTGTGATTGCACCGGTCAATAATCCCTTAGCCACGGGTATCCGAATTATTCCAGAGATATAAATATAAACGTCAAATCTCTATAGATATAATCACGTCGATATTTCTATTAGCAATCTCTTAATAACACTTAGAACTCACTTCTACAATGTACCACGGTCCCATGAATTTAACAGATTGCTAATTCCATATTGAATACCTATGCTCTATACACAGAGCTGACGAATTCTATCTTGACACACACATGATATCCTGAGGATCTGTCCACACCCAATGGACAAAATGAGGTATGACCTTAACAGGTCGGTGACGTGACTGTCATTAAAGTGTGGAGGATATCTCATATATCCACAGTGGTATCTCAAGTCAAAGAATCACTATGCTACTCAACTCGAGAAAATTCTTATTGACGTTGGTGTAGCATCCATTAAGAATCTTCGATGAGTCGTTCAGTATTTATCTGATATAAACACCTACATGTCTATACGAGTCTCCAAGACATATGGTTCATTGAGAATCAACCATTGGAATCCAAGATTCTAATATACGACATGTACCGGTCTCAACGAGTTTACTTACTGACCAAGTAATGTAAACCTTGACCAGGAACTTTTAAAGAAATGGTACTGTTATGATACAACTCAATGTCAGTTGCGACGCTTTTGCAACTGTATCATAACTAATCATTCTAAGGTCAATTATGTCTTTACCATATATATAAAGAGATGTTATATAATAGAAACTGTTTATTCTATTCATAATAAAGTATTACATAAGTATTTATAGGGAAATACATAAGAAAATTGGCGCTCCGAGCACCAACCCTAACAACTATAACAACTAATCTTTTTCCTACAGTCACCAACTATGTCCCAAACATATCTTACAACTACATACAACCTTTTTTATCAACCACCTAAAAAACCAAAACCCCTATAAGATTTTCCAATAATTAGAAACTCCAAGACCTTAAAGAATCAAACTAATGACCTCTACTGCTTCATCTTCAAAAATGGAAATAGATTCATCCACACAACCACCACCATAACATCAAAAATCCATTGTTCACCTATCGGACATTCTATCAACCATGTCACATCAGCCACCAGATCAATTAACCTCATAGTCAGTGAATAAAACTACTGAATTCATTCATGAACCCATAGATCATTTAGCCTCACATCCTGCTGATGAATCTTTAGGAGAAGAAACTTATGAATCACCCTTAGAAGATGTTTCGATAACATCTAACTCTCGGACTTCTGACTTCGAGTAAGATCTTGCTGATATCACCACCTTACTTATAGAAACATCTACTGGTTCAAATAGTCAACAATAAACTTATACATAAGAGGAACTAGATGAACCTATGAAAAGTCAGACGCTATCATACGAACGATCAAAACCAGCAAGTGGTCCATGGTTTACTTTCTATCAAATAATCAACAATAAACTTATACAGAAGAGGAACTAGATGAACATATGGAAGATCAGACTGTTGGGGTTGCTACTCAAAGCGCCAATCCGCATCGTATTTATGTCTGATTCATGAATACGATCAATTTATATTTCCATAATATTACTAAATTTATGGTTGCACTTTTGTTTTTATATACGTATTCGATCTGATTACGATTAGATTGAAACTAAATGTGGTTTACTGATATGTATATATTAGACAAAAGCCCGATAATATATAATACAGTACACAGTTACAAAGGTTGTTTGTAATTGACATTGGGAAGTGTCACTGCTAAATGTATATTATCAAACATAGTTCCTGGTCAAGATTTACTAACACGGGTCGGTTAGTCAAATCCATTGGGACTAGTACATGTCGTATATCGAGACTTGGTCCGATGGTTTATCCCAATGAACCATGAGTCTGAGGAGACTCGTATAGACGTGTAGGTGTTTATAGTGGATAAACACTGAACGACTCACCGAAGATTCTTAATGGATGGTACACCAACGTCAATAAGAATCTTCTCGGGTTGAGTAGCATAGTGGTCCTTCGACTTGAGATACCACTGTGGATGTATGAGACATCCTCCACACTTAGATGGCAGTCACGTCACCGATCTATTTAGATCAGACCTCCACCTATTCGTTGGGTGTGGACCGATCCTCAGGATATCCTGTGTGTATCAAGATAGGATCCGTCAGTTCTGTGTACATAGCATATGTAGTCCATATATTATTAGCAGTCTGTTAAATCTGTGGCCATAGTATACTTCGGAAGTAAGTTCCGAATGTTATTTAGAGATTGCTAATAGATACGTCGACGGGTTAATACCTATAGGGATTTGACGTTTACATCTATATCTCTGGTATTATCCGGATACCTGTGAATGAGGGATTATATGTATGCAATGACCTCAACCTGTATGATTCAACTAGTTTATCTGTGGTCGTCATAATTTACGGGTAGGTAAATTATGGACATGAAATTAGATTTTGTGACGGATATACCTGAATCTAAAGAGTCTCACTAATGAAATATACTCGTAGAGCACTAGGGCGACTTTTATAAATAATGGTGATTATTTATAAATCGTTTAAACGTTAAACGAAAAATACATGGGAATGGGTCGAACTATCATTTCCTAATTAATGTGTATTTGTATTTAATATATGATATTATTAAATACACATTGATAAATTGTCAAATAAATGTATTTGACATATATCATTAATATATGTATTTGAGATATTTAAAGTAAATATAATACATATATTTGAGATATTTGTTTTAATTAATTATTTAATTATTTAATTTTAAATGATTAATATAATTAATTAAATATCTTATACCAAATGATAAAGTTAGGAAATGATTATAAGTGTAAATGTTTGACTTTACATTAAAGGAAAAGGTTGTCAAATTGAATTTGACTTCCTTGAATTTGTTTTAATTGTTAAAATCGAAAATATCAATTTTCCTTTTTATTTGTAATTTTTGGCCAACACCCTAAATGAATATAAGTGTTATATTTTTGAGTTGCAATTGTTGACTTATTGAATTACATTAAAGTGTTAATGATTTCTAAAACAAGTTGGCAAGTTGGCTTTAAATGAAACAAAACTAAATATCTAGATATTTTATTACCTAAATTTCGGCCAAGGCTCTTTTTGGGTGAAGTATATATTTTTTGTTTCATTTTTTAGGGTTAGAGAAGTTCATTAGATACCAAATAAACATAAAAGAAGTTGAGAGAAAAGCTTGAAGGCTAAAGGAAAAAGCTTGGAAATCTTTGAGTTTTGTATTTTTCTTTAAAGCTTTCAACATGAAAAATGTTTCTAACATGCTTAGCATCATTTGTGTTGCTTTGGTGTTGTCTCTCTCCTATATTTTTGTGTTTATTTTGGTTGTGAACTTTGATGAAAGATTGATGCATGTAAGTAAGCTTGAAATGGTTTCAAAGCTTTACTTTTGATTTTTTGAAAATCAAGTTGTCATTCTAGAGTTTGTAAGCCACTCCTTGGTGACCTAGAATTTTTCTAGAGTTGTTTCAAAGTGGTGAGGCTAGATTGGTGGAGTATTGAATGGATTAAAGTGTTGGATTTTGTAAATTTGGTGAAATTGTACAATTTGATGAAATTGAAACATTAGGGTTCATAACCCACTCCAAATTTTTGGATTTTCATATATGTGATGTATTAAGGTATGATATGATGCATGTAAAAGTTTAGGTTGATTGGATTTGACTTGGCATGTTTTGAACTAAAGGGACCAAATTACAATTAATTGAAAATTATGGGTGGCTCACGGCATTAGACTAAAAATTAGGGATTTGGTGTGATCATGATTTTGATGCATTAGATGTGTTGAAAAACATATTTTAGAAATGATTTAGAATCACCAAAATTATATTGATAACTTTTGGCTAAAATAATCAAATACAAAAGTTTTGGGGCAATTCGGTAATTACTAAGAAATTTGATCTCTTGTATAATTTTTCAGAATTTGATAATTGGATAATTAAATAAATAATTTTATTTAATGATCCAAGAAAAAATTTTGAAATCGGAAATTTTGATTTTCCACTATTCTGATACGTTAAAGATATTCCCCCTTAAAACCCCAACAAAATGGTATCAGAGCGAGTCTGATTCTGGAAACCCGATATGATTAGCCCTTTAAAATATAATGTTTTTCTTTTCTTTACTTGTTGCATGCATATATTTATTTAATTTGATTAAATAAAATTAAAAGAATTTTTTTATGGAATATCCACGCTTAATAAGGTTTTAAAGTAACTGGTATTTGGAATACTTATTTCTTGGTTCGCCTTGTTAATACGGTTTATAAATATTTTTCCGTGACTACATCCGAAACCGTGCCTCTGCTGTGAGGGTGTAGCCGATAGAGATTTATTTATGCCGGATGTATATAAGATACTTGATAAATTCAAGCGAAAGCGGAATCCTGAACGTGCCCTAACTGTCAGGTTACGCAAGTAACTTGAGTTTATCATTGACAAGTTTAACCTTGGTACGTCTCCTCGTGGGCCTGCCTTAGCAGCGACAACGAGAAACGACCAGGACCGGAAACCCAGGAGTCACTAGTGAGTGATTGACAATGAGTTGTCTACCTGTGAATATACGTAGGCGAGACCGTGCCTCTGCTGTGAGTCGAAATATATTCATGGGGTCCTTCCCATTATGGAATTCGATTTAATTATTGAATTCTTTTTTTTCCGTTGGGGATTACGGTATTACGTAAAATAGTGGGAGGCACTGCTAAGTTTAAAAATTCCTTAACTTAGGCAGTGTGTATTATTATGGAAATAACCGCTTGTTTTTTTTCCTTAATCTATATTAGATAGAATTAAACTTTTAATTCACTGCACACATATTTTGATATGTTGTCTGAATTGAGTCTTGGTTGCAGTTATTCTAGAATAGGTTTTAGATACTACTAGACTAGGAAATTATTAGATTGGTCTAAACCATCGGGAACTGTTGTTCCGATTTTCTTCAAAAATCAAGATGGTTAATGACTTAGTTTCTAAGTCATGATAGATAATCTAGATAGATATCCATTTTAGGATATAATACTTTAGAAAGAATAGTTTATTATGCAGTAAGAATTGACTTGAATTAGTTCATGTCTCGAGATTCTTGACTGGCATAAGAAAGCTCCATTAGGTATTTGTTTATCTAGTAATGACGTTTCTTAGCTTTAATTACCTTTAGAGGCAATGTGTCTGACAAAATTTGCTAATCAATTATTTGCAATTGTTGTGAATAATTGAATGCAAATAGTAAAGCTAAAGAAATGAAATGCGTATAGTTGTGTATAGAAAATATCGATTTTCACAATACTACAACTATAGGTATTGGATACCAGATCTCCCGTCTAGTTATTTAAAATATTAGTTAATGACTGTTTTGATATTGATATCAGAACTTGCAACTATTAGATAGTTACTTGTTCTTTATAAACAGTTGTTATATATTTAAATAGAACTAGTAGTGTCATTGGCGTTAGAGATAAACATTAAGAAAAATTATTCGGTAAAAGTAAATAATTTAGAACGGTGCTTTATGAGTTTAATCACTTAAGCATTAGATGCTTATTCCATATGGTAAATGATGGTTTGATACAAGATCACACCACACATCCTTATCCATTTAATGAATATTGTATTCAGGAAGGTGATTAAGATCTCATTTAACCAATGATTGTCATTGGACCACCAGATTTATTTAACTGATACATTGGATGTATGCAGTTTAATAAATTGTAATTGCTTAAGGTAGTTTTCTTACTTCGTAACTTAGTTTATGAATTATCATAACTTGGTTACGTGTTTCTAAAGAACACGTATTGAACGTCTTGAAATGATCAAGAACTTTCAATCTGTTCTGATGAAACGTAGATTGAACTTTTTTGACTTGTTCAAATATATTCAATCTAAAGTTTTTTTTAGAGAACTCTATCCTTAAAATTCATAACAAGTCTTTGAATTGTTCAAAGATCTTTGATACGATCAAACATATTTTAAAGCAATTAGTTCTAAGGTTATTCAGTGAATATGATTCATATTCAATATTATTCTTCCACGATTCCATCTTGATAGAAATGAGTAGTGGGAGCAGTCGAATCTTATATGATTTGATTCGTTTGATATTGAATGTTACCGAATTAGTTTCAATACTCTTAGGGTTATGCTCCCGTAACACTAATCCATCTCTTTAATTAATGTTCCATTATTTTCTACAGTTGCATATATGATATGTATAGGTAGAAAATTCGAATCTTGAAAAGTTTAAGATTTGAATATTCTTTTATATAATAGTTATATAATGAAAATTACTTACACCTCGGGAGTATAAGTAAAAGTTTATCATTTATTCTATTTGATAGAATATAGTATTCTATTTGATAGAAATCTTTTCTACGATTCTAAGTAATAAATTTTTTTTATTACTTGGTGTGTAACATCTGATGTTAATCATTGTAGAAAAGACTTTACTTATTGAAGTCAATTGTGAGAATGATAAACTATAATTGGAACTACGTAATTAATAAGATAAAACAACCCTTATACATCTTCCGTACAAGTCCAATAGGATAACAGAATCATTCACGAGTATTTGATACTTAATGGTTCTGTTTTTCTTATTGAAGAAAATTATCCTATAACTTATAAATGGAAGCGATATTTGATATTGATTCTGGAAGTTCACCATTGAACCATAGATCTAAGATTATTCATAGCTTACTACGATCAAGTTTTGAACTTGATTAAGCTTTCATTATGAATTAGTTCATGATATGTGCTAATTGTTTACGCAGCAAAAGCAGTGTGAGTTTATTAAAGGTTTGACCTTTACAGTATGACAGTGAGAAAAGTTATACTCAGCAATCTATTGTAAATTCTGAGGAAACTTGTCTCTAGTCACACTAATTGAACAATTAAAGATATATGGTTAATGTTGATATTAAAATGTACATTTTAGCTAAAGAATGAAAAATGACGTTTTTTGAATGACTTATTCAGATAAGAGATCAATTGTGATTTCTTTGTTTGAAGAGTTCATTCTGGAATGGCCCTAGAGTTTGTGTTCTGCTGAGATCACAGTTAGTATGCTAGCTTATAGAGCCTATTGTAGACTCGGATAAGTCTTCCGGAAATCCATATTCTCTATTTTTGATATCAGTCAGATTGTTTTGATCTTGTCAAAGTATAGAGAATACATATGTGCTTGAAGGGTTAGTGGAGCGTACACATTACTTTCTAGTGTTATATATCCTAACAATATTATCATATTATTGTAATAATGAGATGTTTGTAAGGTAAAAGATTTACCTAAGTCTTCTTTACTCCGTGAAATGTGAAAGTAGTGGGAGTAGTAGTCTGTTATATTTGATATAAAGTTTTATATATGATATAAAACTTGGAGACTTGTGAGATACTCCTATTAGTCGTACATTAGATATGATCTTTAAAGGGACATAACTAGGCTATCGTATGATAGTTAGTATAATGTTGGACAGTTATTGTGTCTTATATAAAGTATCATCTTTCGTAAAGGATGATTCCTTTTTCGAAGAAAGAGATATTGATTAGAATTCTTATCAATCCATGTATCATTTGATGATGACATAATAAATACTTTATAATGTGCGATGTAAGATATCGATTTAATCGTAATTGTTACGATTTATTTTGATATCCTATAGACCATATGATGGATCTTGAACACACGTTCTTTGTGATCTTGAGATATTAAGAGCGCCAATCCGCCAACTATTATGTCTGATTCATAAATACGATCAATTCCTTTTTCTATAATATTACTAATTATGGTTGCACCTCTTGTTTTTATATACGTATTCGATCTGATTACGATTAGATTGAAACTAAATGTGGTTTTACTAATGATATATATATAGACAAAAGTCCGATAATATATAATAAAGTACACAGTTACAAAGGTAGTTTGTAATTGACATTGGGAAGTGTCACTGCTAAATGTATATTATCAAACATAGTTTTCTGGTCAAGATTTACTAACACGGGTCGGTTAGTCAAATCCGTTGAGACCAGTACATATCGTATATTGAGACTTGGTCTGATGGTTTATCCCAATGAACCTGAGTCTGAGGAGACTCGTATAGACGTGTAGGTGTTTATAGGATAACCATTAACGACTCACCAAAGATTCTTAATGGATGGACACCAACGTCAATAAGAATCTTCTCGGGTTGAGTAGCATAAATGGTCCTTCGACTTGAGAGATACCACTGTGGATGTATGAGAACATCCTCCACACTTAGATGGCAGTCACGTCACCGATCTATTTAGATCATACCTCCGCCTGTTCGTGGGTGTGGACCGATCCTCAGGATATCGTGTTGTATCAAGATAATATTCGTCAGTTTCTGCGTACAGAGCATAGGTAGTCCATATATTATTAGCAGTCTATTAAATATGTAGCCATAGTATACTTCAGAAGTAAGTTCCGAATGTTATTTAGAGATTGCTAATAGATACGTCGACGGGATAATACCTATAGAGATTTGACTTTTACATCTCTATCTCTGGTATTATCCGGATACCTGTGACGGAGGGATTATATGTATGCAATGACCTCGACCTGTATGATTCAGCTAGTTTATTTGTGGTCGTCATGATTTACAGGTGGGTAAATTATGGACACAAAAATTGGATTTTACGACGGAAATACCTGAATCTAGAGAGTCCACTAATGAAATATACTCGTAAAGCACTATGGCGACTTTTATAAATAATGGTGATATTAAAATCGTTTTAAACGTTAAACAAAAAATACATGCGAACGGGTCGAACCGTCATTTCGTAATTAATGTGTTTGTATTTAATATATGATATTATTAAATACACATTAATAAAATTGTCAAATAAAGGTATTGACATATATCATTAATATATGTATTTGAGATATTTAAAGTAAAATATAAGACATATATTTGAGAGATTTGTGTTTAATTAATTATTTAATTATTTAATTGTTAAATGATTACATAATTAAGATATAAATATCTACCCAAATGATAAAGTTAGGAAATGATTATAAGTGTAAATGTTTGACTTTACATTAAAGGAAAAGGTTGTCAAATGAATTTGAATCCTTGGATATTTGTTTTAATTGTTAAAGTTGAAAATATCAATTTTCCTTTATTTGTAATTTTTGGCCAAACACCTAAATTGAATATAAGTGTTATATTTTTGAGTTTGCAATTGTTGACTTATTGAATTACATTAAAGTGTTAATGATTTCTTAAAACAAGTTGGCAAGTTAGCTTTAAATGAAACAAAAACTAATATCTAGATATTTTATACTACCTAATTTCGGCCAAGGCTCTTTTTGGGTGAAGTATATATTTTTTTGTTTCATTTTTAGGTTTTAGAGAAGTTCATTAGATACCAAATAAACAAAAGAAGTTGAGAGAAAAGCTTGAAGGCTAAAGGAAAAAGCTTGGAAATCTTTTTGAGTTTTGTAAGTTTCTTTAAAGCTTTCAACATGAAAAATATTTCTAACATGCTTAGCATATTGTGTTGCTTTGGTGTTGTCTCTCTCTTATAGTTTGTGTTTATTTTGGTTGTGAACTTTTATGAAAGATTGATGAATGGTAGTAAGCTTGAAAATGGTTTCAAAGCTTTACTTGATATTTGGAAAATCAAGTTGCCATTCTAGAGTTGGTAAGCCACTCTTTGGTGACCTAGATTTTTCTAGAGTTGTTTCAAAGTGGTGAGGCTAGATTGGTGGAGTATTGAATGGATTAAAGTGTTGGATTTTGTAAATTTGGTGTGTGAAATTGGACAATTTGATGAAATTGAAAAAATTAGGGTTCATAACCCACTCCAAATTTTGGGATTTTTCATATATGTGATGTATTATGGTATGAATATGATGCATGTAAAAATTTAGGTTTATTGGATTTGATCTTGGCATGTTTTGACTAAAGGGACCAAATTACAATTATTGAAAAATTTTGGGTGGCTCACGGCATTAGACTAAAATTGGGGATTTGTGTGAAATCTGATTTGATGCATTAGATGTATTGAAAAACATTTTAGAAATGATTTAGAATCATCAAAATTATATTGATAACTTTGGGCTAAAAATAATCAATTTACAAAGTTTTGGGGCAATTCGTAATTACCAAGAAATTTGATCTCTTGTGTAATTTTTCAGAATTTGATAATTGGATAATTAAATAAATAAGTTTATTTAATTGATCCAATAAAAAATTTTGAAATCGGAAATTTTGATTTTCCACTATTCCGCTGCGTTATCGATATTCCCCCTAAAACCCCAACACAGACGCCACCATAAGAACCATCAAAACTAGCCAGTGGTCCAGGGTTTACTTTCTATAGACTTCTACAATCCAAATAGTGTGATAAATTCCATGAAATGGCTGCCAGGATTGATTTACAGATGACCAGACCAGGAACGACACTCAAGGATATTCTTAAAGAATTCTCTACTAGATTCACTGGATCTCTTAGAGATTGGTTTCAAGCTCTTGAAGCTTATAGAAAATTACAGTTTATTTAGTATGAATCCGCTGGCTCAGCCCTCTGATTAATTCATATGAACTTCCTTAGAGATGTCTTAGCCATTGACAAACAAGCAAGAAATGATTATTTTCAGATGAAGTGTTGTTCGTTGAAAACAAAGATCTGAATTTCCATTACCAGCGCAATGTCCTAGAAATACCACCTTATCAATGGAGTGAATAATGCCAATCTTCGGCAACTTAGTTTCTTATTTACAGTTGAGCTACAACTAGAAATACAAAGAGCTATTCTCTAGACAAAGAAAGAGATGAGAGAAATTTCTCTTAGAGGACTTCATCAAATGACTCTCTAGCTCGAGAAAGGCTTTGTGAAATCAAGACATATTCAAAATGCTTCTTGAACAACAAAAGCCTCTGAAATCATCTTGCAACAATTCCTACCTTGAGATCAAGTGCAAAGATAAAAATTGTGCTTGTCCATCTAAGAAGAAATCTCATTTCCAGAAGTATGGCAAGAAGGTGAAGAAGTTTAAATTTAAGAAGGACTTCAAAATAAAGTTTAAGTTATAGAAAGAAGTCATTCGTGGAAAAGGAAAATCATTCAGAAGATGTTTTATTTGTGGAAAGAAACAGAGACCAGACCAGGAACGACACTCAAGGACGTTCTTAAAGAATTCTCTACTAGATTCACTGGATCTCTGAGAGATTGGTTTCAAGCTCTTGAAGGTTATAGACAATTAACAACTTGTTCAGTATGAATCCGCGGACTCAGCAATCTGATTAGGTCATATGGAGTTCCTTAGAGATGTCTTAGCCATTGAAAAACAAGCAATAAATTATTATTTTCAGATGAAGTGTTGTTCGTTGAAAACAAAATATCTGAATTTCCATTACCAGTGTATGTCCTAGAAATACCACCTTCTCAATGGAGTGAATAATGCCAATCTTCGCATATTTATGTTTCTTCTTTACCAGTTGAGCTACAACTAGAAATATAAAGAGACAAAGAAAGAGATGAGAGAAATTTCTCTTAGAGGACTTCATCAAATGACTCTCTTAGCTCGAGAAAGGCTTTGTGAAAATCAAGACATATTCAAAATGGTTCTTGAACAATAAAAGCCTCTGAAATCAGCTTGCAATAATTCCTACCTTGAGATCAAGTGCAAAGATAAAAATTGTACTTGTCCATCTAAGAAGAAATCTCATTTCCAGAAGTATGGCAAGAAGGTGAAGAAGTTTAAACTTAAGAAGGACTTCAAAATAAAGTTTAAGTTCTTTAGAAAGAAGTCGTTCCGTGGAAAAGGAAAATCATTTAGCAGAAGTTTTGTTTATGGAAAGAAAACAAATTACCAGACCAGGAATGACACTCGATGATGTTATTAAAGAATTATCTACTAGATTCACTAGATCTCGTAAAGATGGTTTCAAGCTCTTGAAGCTTATAGACAATTACAGTTTGTTCAGTATGAATCCGCTGGCTCAGCCCTCTGATTAATTCATATGGTTCCTTAGAGATGTCTTAGCCATTGACAAACAAGAAAGAAATGATTATTTTCAGATGAAGTGTTGTTCGTTGAAAACAAAAGATCTGAATTTTCATTACCAGCGTATGTCCTAGAAATACCACCTTCTCAATGGAGTGAATAATCCCATCTTCGGCATACTTATGTTTCTTCTTTACCAGTTGAGCTACAACTAGAAATACAAGAGCTATTCTCTAGACAAAGAAAGAGATGAGAGAAATTTCTCTTAGAGGACTTCATCAAATGACTCTCTTATCTTGAGAAAGGCTTTGTGAAAATCAAGACATATTCAAAATGCTTCTTGAACAAAAAAAAGCCTTTGAAATCAGCTTGCAACAATTCCTACCTTAAGATCAAGTGCAAAGATAAAAATTGTGCTTTTCCATCTAAGAAGAAATCTCATTTTCAGAAGTATGGCAAGAAGGTGAAGAAGTTTAAACTTAAGAAGGACTTCAAAATAAAGTTTAAGTTCTTTAGAAAGAAGTCGTTCCGTGGAAAAGGAAAATCATTCGGCAGATGTTTTATTTGTGGAAAGAAATGGCATTTCTCAAAGAATTATCCTGAGAAACCAGAGAAAGCAACTAAGCTTATGATCAGATTCATCAAAACACTCTCATCGATCTCGAGAATGTTGAAATTGAGTCCTTGTTTTTTGAACAAGAAGAATCAAACACAGATATAGTCTTTGCTATAACAAACTCTTCTTATGATTCGGAAACATCCACTAATGATGTAGTTTCTAATTACATTCATGTTTTTTCCTCACAACCTTACAATATATCATCCACCTTTACAATCCAAAAAATCATTCAGATTTCTTTGGACCAAATATAAATCCTGCCTCTCAGTAAGATCGACTGATTTCCCTATTTGCAATCATTGACACTGGTGCTCACAGGAGCATAATGAACCCTACAGTCTTGCCACAATAGTTTTGGAAGGAACACCATGAGTATTTCAGAGCAGCAGATGAAAAATCTTCAGAATCGATCTCATCACCAAATGTCCCATTGGTATTCAGTTGTTCCCTAAATGCATATTTTGGACAATAATTTTAGTTACAAATATTCATGATAAAGATTTGCTAATTGGCTTTGATGTTTATCATCAAGCTAAGAAGCTATAAATCTTTCTGATGGTATTCGGTTCAAAAGATCAGTCAAGTCTTTTACTATAATCCCTAAACTGTTTGCCTTATCAGAATCTCCACCAGACTACTCATCCATATCCACCAAGTCACTTTCTTCATGTTGTGACTCCCATTCACAATCCAACATGTTAGGGTTGGTGCTCGGAGTGCCAATTCAGATCGTATTTATGTCTGATTCATGTATATGAGCAATTCTATTTTCCATTATATTACTCAATGTAATGGTAGCACCCTTGTCTTTTATACACTTATTCGATCTAATTACGATTAGATATCTGATTACGATTAGATCGGAACTGAATCTGGTTCAGTGATACATGTATATTAGACATAGACCCTAGGGTTTACAATGTAGTGCGTAGTTACAACATAGTTTGTAATTGACATTGGGAAGCACACTATAAGATGTATATCCTTAAATAAAGTTCTTAGTCAAGATTTACTAACACGGGTTGGTTAGTAAAATCCGCTGAGACCAGTACATGTCGTATATTGTGACTTGGTCCGATGGTTTATCCCAATGAACCATGAGTCTCGGGAGACTCGTATAGATATGTAGGTATTTATTTGATAAGACACTGAACGACTCACTGAAGATTTCCTAATAAATGGTACACCAACTTCAATATGAATCTTCACGAGTTGAGCGAGCATAATAGTCCTTTGACTTGAGATACCACAGTGGGATTTATGAGTTATCCTCCACACTTTGATGGCAGTCACGTCAATGATCTATTCATGATCAGACCTCCGCCTGTTCGTTGGGTGTGGACTGATGCTCATGATATTCAGTGCGTATCAAGACATGATCTGTCAGTCCTGTGTACAAGGCATAGGCATCCTCACGTGTTTACGATCTAGTAAATCCATGGCCGTGGTATAAATTCGGAAATCAGTTCTGAGAGTTATTTAGAGATCGTAAATTGAAAGTCGACTGTATTATACCGAATGGATTTGATGTTTTCATCTATATCCCAAGTATAATATGGATAGCCTGTGACGGAGGGATTATACATATGCAATGACCTCGACTTGCATAGTTTAGCGAGATTATCTGTGGTCGTCATAATCCATGAGTGGGTGGATTATGGACACGAAATTGAATTTCGTGACGGATAAATCTAAACTTAGAGAGTCTCACAATATGAAGTGTACTCGTTGAGCACTTGGGCAACTCGATATGAATAATACAGATTATTCATAATACTTAACCGGATTAAGTGAGTTAATTCAGATCGTTTAATCGGTTAAATGATAACAATGCATTAGGGGATTTTATCCGATAATAATTATTGTGTATTTGTATTTGATACATAATACGATTAGATACACATTAATTATTCATCAAATGAGATTTTGACACATGCCATAAATATATGTATTTGTTATTTATTGTAAATAAAAATACATATATAATAATAATTATATTAATTAATTATTTGGATATTTAATTGTTAAATATTTAAATTATTAATTAATAATCTTTTTCCATAAATGTAATGGAATTTATCTAATTATTATTGGTTGATGTGGCATGATTTAATTATGCTTTAGTTGTGCTAATTTGATTGGCTAACAAAAAGGTGTAATTATCATTTTAATTTGATTAAAATGGAAAAAAATAAAAAATACCCTCCTTTGACATGCCAAAAGTCGGTCAACAAGCTTTTAAAAGAAAAATTATTTTCTTCAACCACCAATTTGCTGCCATGGCCGAGAGTCCTAAGGAAGAAATGAGTTTCATTTTGCTTGATGGTTCAAGCTTAAAAGTGAAGGAAAAACAAGAAATAAAGCTTAGGAAAATGAGAATTAAAGGTAATTCTTTATACTATTGAGCTTAGAAACTTAGTTTCTTGTTCTTGTGATTCCTAGAATAGTTTTAGGGTTTTTCTTTACTTTTTAAATTTAGGGCTTTTCGTCGTGGATGATGGATTGGGAGTTTGTGTGCATGTGTGAAATATTTTTGGAAGTAATTAGTGTAATTAGTTTCCAATTTGATCAATCGTTGATGAGTTGCTATTCTATAGTTTTATGACAACTCTTGTGAAACCTAGAATTGTTCTTGGGTTGTTCATATGTGGTGACTTGATTTGGTGTTTTGATTAATTTGATTAATCTTGAAATTTTGGATTTAAAGCATGAAAATTGTTAAATTTCTGTTATGGATCAGATCTGATGAAACTGGAAATTATGTGATGATTTTGATGTCATATGAATGTAATGGATGTGTTTTGGGAGTTGGAACAATTGCCAGAAAGTGTTTCGGAGTTGAAATAAGCGAAAACGGCAAAAAATGTCGTTACCGGGTGACTTTTGAGTCAACCGGGTGACGACTGCCCAAACAGTGAATCTGTCATTGTTTGGGCAGCCCATGAACTGCCCTGACACTATTGGGTCTGACTTGGTCAGTCCCTATAAGTTAGTGTCGGGTGGTCGGTTCGGTCAAAAACACGTTTTGTGTGTGTTTTACGGAAAAACGGTTTTCGTAAAAGTTTCGCGACTTTTCAACCTTATTTATGTTAATATTTGATATTGAATAAATAGGTTTCGGTGAAATATGAATAAATTATTCATATTAGATATTGAACAATTTATTCGGTATTTTGAAAAAGTTTTAAAATACGATTTCGCCTGAACCGCGCTTCTGATGCGTCCATCGCCCAAAAACCCCAACACAACCATCCAGCATCATTGTGGAAAAATCAGAATTTCTTCAT
>SKCR01032344.1:0-21681 GCA_019454045.1 Zanthoxylum bungeanum
CAAAAGTGTAACCCTGCTAGGTTAACAAGGATACAGATATAATATTCCTAGTTAAACTAGGTAGGTAAAAAAAATAACAGTCAAAAGTTTAAGTACATGCCCTGAGGGCAGTTATAAAACAAAAGTCCCTACGGCCAAAACAACAACTGGTGTTCCGTTTCCGACCCGTAGATCCATCTCCCCCGATGCCAGCACCCTGCTATCCTGCAGATCCTGCACATCAGTAAAAATATGAGCACCACAACCAGAATCAAAAATCCAATTTTAAAAACTAGAAGTATTCATATTTATCTCAATAACAAACATACCAGAGGCGATAGCCTTGCCAGCCTTGATATCCTCCCTCTGCCCTTTGCCCATTCGGCAGTCACGTTTCCAGTGACCCCTCTTGCCGCAGTTGAGGCAGACATCTTGAGATTTGTTCCTTGGCTTCCCAGAAGTCTTTGTCGACTTGCCTTTACCCTTCTTCTTATGTTTCCTCTTCCTCACCCCTCCAGTTGCCTTAAGCCCAGCCTTTGGCCCCTAAGAGGTCGATGCATAGTGCGCCTCGCGCTTGCCCCATTTTAGGAGTTCTTTTTCAGACTCCTTCAAGACGGATAACAGCTCTCCAAGAGTGTCATCTGTATCCATCAACTTGTAGTTGATTATGATTTGTTTCCAAGTATCAGGAAGTGACTGCAAGATCATATCTATAGTCAGCTCAGCCTCCAAGACTATTCCCATATTGGCCAACTCATCAATATCGGCGATCATTTGAGCCCCGTGGGTCTCAACTGATGCGCCTTCAGTCATTCGGGCGCGCAAGAGTTTCTTCACCAACTCATACCTTTCCATCCGCTTGTTGGAGCGGTGGAGATCTCGAAGTCTAGCCATCATATTATAAGGATCCAAGTCCCTATTCTGGCGACGAAAGTGTTGAGTCATAGAAGCTAACATAATAGCCTGAGCTGTGTCACAATCACTGCTGTGAG
The DNA here is from genome assembly GCA_019454045.1 of Zanthoxylum bungeanum. Classification (NCBI taxonomy): domain Eukaryota; kingdom Viridiplantae; phylum Streptophyta; class Magnoliopsida; order Sapindales; family Rutaceae; genus Zanthoxylum; species Zanthoxylum bungeanum. The sequence goes on from SKCR01032344.1 coordinate 972, forward strand.
TTTTCCATAACTCAAGCTCAAGTGGATCAGTGGGCTTAGGCGGGAGAGGTGTTTGTATGGTATACAGCATCCTCTCAGCCCCAAGGACTATCCTTAGGTTCATTTCCCAATCAGCGAAGTTTGTCCCCTTAAAGAAATTGTCACCCATGATGATGTATCTGACATTTACCTTGCTAGCCATCTCAACTACAATAGTCCAACTATCTAGTTAACGATAAAATGGGTACAGTCAAACTGTTACAAAAAAATAACAATGTATTAGTCCAACTAATAATAAATAGACGAAATAATTTTGAAGAACGTGTAAGGCAAAGTATCTGAATGAAATTGCAAATTCAATACTAGCCTCCCACTATTTTATCAAGTCTCTAACCCTCTGTTGAGAGCTCGGGAAATCCTATTTCCTAGTGGGCTAGGATCCCGTTAAATAACACACAACCTTGACTTTGGCCAATAAAAGCTGTATGCTATTTAACTTAGGTAGATCTCTATGATCAATTGGATCTCATCCAATTCCTAGATCCGGTTAGGTGGACATCCAAGTCCAAAACATATGTATAATGTCAATGTATCCATTACATTTTCCTAACCCTATCCTCCGAATCATCTAGGCCTTGGCTTTGGCCAAAAACAAACCTAGTGATTCCAGTTAAGCGGGACCCATTGACGAGGAAAGTTTCGTAATCAATGTCATTGGACAAAAAGTGATCTTGACTTTGGCCAATAAAAATCACGATTTGGACAAGACACCGATATGCAACAAAACTCTCATGATTCAAGTACATCCTTGATTGACAAAGGTCTTGACTTTGGTCAAAAACAAACCAATGCCAACTTCGGATCTTGAACAAGAATCATTCAATGGAAGGATATTTGCTTATATAAATTGAGGGATTTTTCGTGTAATTGGCAACCAATTTATTTATCTTTGTTAGGTCTCATCATCATACACCTTAAGCATGCTTAAAACATCATAAAGCGCGTAAAGTAAATAATAGTGATATGCGGATGGATATATAAACAACTTGTTCCTAGAACAAATCACTCCCTTTCCTCTCCCCGCTAGCACTATTCTACTCTTACCCAATTACATAATACAATAAGAGAAACCTCATTTACATTGAGGGAATTAGGTGAGAAGAGAATACAAAGAGATAAAGAGATAAGGCTGGACACGCAGGTCCAATTTATAAATTCCAAATTTAGAATAATTTCTAAAATTACCCTTTCCCTTCTAATATCCATCCGATATACACTATTCATTCATCACATACATATATATTCAAACAAGACATGCCTTTTACAACCAATCTAATCCAATTAATTAGTCTTTATTTAAATGATCATCCAATGTTCAATCAACGGTTTGATTTTGTGCGAGTCCAACTCGTTTGAGAATAAGTACACAAGGTACGAATTCAAGAATTATATCGAACTACTCGTTAAATCCAATTTAAGCCGTATTCAATATTAATTTTATTTATTTAATTCCAAATTAAATATTTACACTTTTAATGTGCTTTTAAAGATTAGATTCTAAATCTTATCGAATTGGGTCTCCAAGCCCAACTAACATCCTATGTTGGTTTAATTAAAGTCCGATGGGCTTTCAATTGATTTATAAAGGCTTGGGCTTCGGTCAATGTGGCTCAAATCCAATTACCAAGCCCAAACAAGGAATCACCCTTAAGTGCCATAAAATCAATTTCAAGCCCATAAGGCCCAATTAAACATAAAAGCCCATTTATTGAATTTTAATATTCCAAATTTTAAAATTCAATTGATTAAAGTGTAATTGCATGATTAATTCATTAAATCAAATATTTCAAAAATACCAATTTAATTCATTATTCATCAATTGTTCAAAACACATGTCTAACATTTATTTGAACAAAAAAACAAGTCCTTTAACATGTCATGTTGTATTCGGCCAATAGAGATTTTTTGCGGTTCGATTTGTTTTTCAATCCAATTGAATCACACATCCAACATACATATAGATTTTAAGTCATCTAATGAACTTAAAAGCAAAAATTCAACAATAGTGAAAAGGCCTAAATTTTCGGTCAAGCATCAATTTTAGGGAAAAATCATCCAATGTATTTTTCTCAAAATTGAGCATGTATCACATCAAATATCATACATTTAATCATGCTAAAGTTATCCAATAAAATTATGCATGAAAATTTCCAAATCATCAAATGACTTATACATTCGGCCAAGACACCAATTTTGGGGAAAAAATATCCAATACAATTTTCTCAAAATTGATCATGTATCACTACATATAACAAACATTTAAGCACACTTAAATCATCCAATGAACTTGTGCATGCATAGAATCAACTTAATGGAAGTGCCTCATATTCGGCCAAGACATCAATTTTGGGGAAAAATCATCCAATGCATTTTTCTCAAAATTAACCATGTATTATATCAAATATCATACATTTAATCATGCTAAAGTTATCCAATAAACTTATGCATGAAAAATTCCAATCCATTGGAAGCACCTCCACATTCGGCCAAGACAACATTTTTGGGAAAAAATCATCCAATGCATTTTTGTTAAAATTGATCATGTAATATGTCAAGTAACATACATATAAGCATACTATAGCATCCAATTCCACAAGAACATGCTTCAATCAATTTTCCCCAAATTATTCCTAATGTATTTCATGCTTAAACCTAGCTCTGATACCATTGTTGGTTTCTATTATATGTCCCAAGGAAAGTTTAAGCATATGAAATACAACATTGAATATATATATTAAAAGATTAAGTATGGCAGAATCATACTTACAAAGCTATTGTGATGAGAAGTGATGAAGAAAAATCTTTGAATCTCCAAGCTTCAAGTTTCGGCCAAGGGAGGAAGAAGAGTAGAAGCTCCAAACTTTGTGTATTCCAAGCTCTTTGATGGTTTCCCTATCATCTCCTTTGATCCTTCAATGTGCTAGCAAATGGAGAAAAGAAAATCAAATCTTCTTTGCCCTAATGGAAGTCACGGCATTGTGAGAGAGAGAGGAGAGTTTTTTTAATTTTTGTTACAAAAATCAATTTATATTTATGCCATAATATTTATTAAATTAATAATAAACTTATGACACAAATCATGCAATGGCTTAGAGTGTCAAACACTCAAACTCCATGCAAAACCATTGAGTGTATTATACACTATCACCATGCAATGTATTACCAATTAAATAATGCATATAATGACATGTGTCATGTGGGCCCCACACGTTTCCAAATGAAAGTGGGCCCACGTGCACTCACGCGTTCGGGTTCGATATTTCCGAAATACCGAACTTACGTCGCGACGCTAATTAAATCGAATTTAAATAAATAATTGCGCCTAGCGAAATTATTATTTACGTCGCTAACGAATTAATTCTAAATTAACTCGTTTGCCCGAATTAAAATCTAATTTTAATTTCGCGTCGAAATCGAATTTCGATTATTATATCGAATATAATAATTTTATCGATTAATTCTGAATTAATCGTTCTCTCTCTAAATAAGGCACTTTATCCAAGATAAAGTTTCTCCGCAATTAATCCAAGATTAATTAAGTCCGAATCAAATATCATAGGTGAATCTTCAGGAAGCGACCCAAGAGATCTCCGGATATGTTGGCAGTAAATACGGTCGTCGGATAATCCGAACACGTACGTACCTCGTACTGCGTTCTTACCGATTCACAAGACAAGGTTGGCTTCTAGCAAAGCGCCATGCCTACCCAATTCTCCAGAAATATTCTTACTGGAATATTAGATCTATATCAAGCGTAGTATACCGTAGTATTGCGTACATCGATCCAGTATCGGACGATCACATGTTAGGCCTGGGGCTGGAAATGTGTTGCCGCCCGTACGAAACATATATCGGACATCAAGCAACTAGTCTCTTTAAATCGGACAATCCTGACCTGGTCATATTGTCCCGACGGTTGCAACCTTTTTATAGAGTACTAGTTTGTGTCCTGCGTGATCATCACCTCCATATGTCTGAAGTGATACTTCCATCTCGACATCACATCCAGTACACTACGATTCTCGATAAACCCAGAAGAGGTGTACACAGAACCGGTTAAGGTCCCCAACCACCAAAACCAAAGTTTACCGATTGTCGCAAGTACTAGCGATGTAAGTCTCAGGTTAAGACCATATACACCTACCCTGATGCGGCCTCCCATAGACACGCAGACATACTACCAATGGGATTCCGCGGGGTCTATCCAGAGCGAAGCTGTTTTCCGTACCATCGGTAAAACACAACCTCCTATCGCATTTGCATAAGTATCCAATACTTAAATATATGAGAACTATGCCGTTGTGCCCTCACAATGTGCACAAGCGCAATACTAGTCTATTCCGCATTATCGATGTCCGATCTCGATACTCCGACTAGGGATATTTAATGATTAAACCTTTATGGATTGATACTGTCTCATATCATCTCAATCCGGTATTAATCATATGGACTTTCGCCATTTATATATCAAAGTAAATAATATTACAAAATGGCAAAAGGCAATTTCATTATCACATAGTTAATTTTGTACAATAATACAATATCATTTACAAACAGTGACGATATGGGACATAATGTCTAACACTGATGAGTATCTATATGGAATACACTGAGTAAGAATCATAAATTATAAGTTATGGTTCAAAATCAAATTAAGTTCCTTAACCTAGTTGGATTATTCCCTCAGAACATTTTTTATTCCTTAAATGAAATGTAAAATAAAATTGAGACCCTTAGTTACGCGTCGCGATTTCTGAAAAAAATTATGATTTTGGGTTCACTTCGCGACGCCGGTCCCATATACGTCATGACGCTCATTGTTAATCAAATGCATGCCTCAGCCTCGTTTGCATCGCAACGCGACGCCGTTTCAAGGGTCGGATTTTTGTTTCTCCATGGTTATCCCCAAATCTCATTTCATCTCCACACAATAACTTCAATATATCAGTTACCAACATAGCACACTCCCAATCATCTAATCTCTTCTAAGATTTCATCATTCTCTCTTAGTGTTATAATTAGGGTAAGTCATAAAAAATTTTCCAACATCAACTCTTTCACACAAAACCATCACAAATGCATTATCCTCAAGTTAACAACACACTACAATCACCAAACTATCAACCAAACTATAAAAATCCAAGACACTAAAGTTTGGGTAAAGTAGCCTTACCTTAATTCAACATCCACTTTCCCCTCACAATGCACCTTGATCTCATTTTTCTTCATTTAGGTTTAAAAGGATGGATTTTCCTTGTTAAACTCCAAAATTTTGACAAGGAAAATAACAAACTCTCTCACTCATTCTCTCCCTCAATCTCACGGCGAAGGCCAAAAAAATGAGAGCATTTCCCTTTTTTTGGTTATTTACCTAGTCAATTTCTAGAAAAATCTAGGTAGTTTAATGTTTTGTTGGGCCTTGGCCTTGGGCTTCTATCTTCTTTTCTTTTTAATTTTGTTGGGCCATAAAATGAATCAAGAAAATTGGACTTAAAAATTAAGTGGCTGTTTGTTATCTCTAAGTCGATCCCGAAAATTATTTACTAGCCCGGAAAAGAAAATCCCATGCGTCTCTAGCCGAAATAAAAATGTTTGGGGTCGTTACAAAAGAACATGGGTCTATATGGTTCGCTACATCGAAGTCACCATGAAAACTTGGGTGATTGCGTCTGGCTAAAAACGTTAAACTTAGCGCTAGCGGGGAGGCAACCCTTGCATTTGCATTTACTTTTTATTTTTTATTTCGTTATTTTCTTTACTCTAGTTTTATTATATTGTATGCTAATTGCATGTTTATTATTTGCAGAGTATGTATGTAGGAGTTACCGCAACCCAAACAGCCCACACAAACAAAGTCTCACCTGTAGGAACCTAATCAACTCCATGTCTGGTAGTGTTGTTCCTCATGTAAGGGATATGCCATATGCCCAATTTATGGATGGGCTATATGTACATGTATTTGTAATATTTTTCATTAATTAAAAAAATGGCAATCTTTATTATACGTGTCTTACATAAATTATATGAATCATCAAACACTGTAATAAAGCCCTTGGAGTAATAAGATGATGGCTTCCACGCCTTATGAGAATCATTACTCTCAAACGTTCCTAGTCATAGTTTTGTGAATAATCAGGGCATACACAAAGCAGAGAGACTAGCATGATGATATGATCCACCCTTAAGTGGGGTAGCCGATCTCATAGGCTACTAGCGGAGATCCGTTCGCTTGGTGTTTCACATGGATGCATGAGTTCCTCGTGTCCATTGAACTGGCCGCCGAAAGTTTTCATATGGAGTGTTTATCCCATTTGTCTGTGAGAAGTTTCATGTATCGATTGTATGACTAGTCCTTAGACTTGAGGTCCTTACAATCTTATGTGTGGATCAAATAACTTTGACATTGTCCTTCCCCGGTTCAAAAGATCCTGTCATAAGGGTATAATTGGGTCATTTGTTGAAACACATGAAGTTTGTAAAGATACAACAGAGAATCGCCACTCTTTTGGATAATATTTTCTTATAAGAGTAGTATTCTTGTTTGTGGGTTGATATGTGTGATCAGTGCTTGACGCTGTTGCCACAGCGGAAGAATCATATGAGATTCTTGGGTTAGCACGATTCATGACACTATCAACATCATACCTTTGACCATATAGGTAGACATTTTCTGTACTTTATGTCAAAAGGTCAGGTTACAGTGAGGCGAGGGACCGTATTATATGTAAATCGCATACATAATGGGTATATATCTTTCCTTCTCATTTGGGGGCCTTGGCATGTTGCTAGATGTCAACCTCGGTCATTGAAATCGAACGACCATCGGATCAGAGGATAATTTATGTTCGATTAAATTACTACGATTCATTTCATATCCAACTTGAGGGGAACCCAAAAGGTCACACACAACAAAGTCGAAATCAATGGTTAATAGTGCATAGTACAATTTAAGAACATATATGATTGCTGTAGGAATTGTTTATAAATGGTTTAATGTGTTTAATTATTGAACATATCATTTATGAGGTTCCATAGTGGCGTAGGGACTGGTGAATGACGATAGGGGCACTTTGGGAATTGGAATAAATAAATAAAATAAATAAAAATATTGGTATATTTCAGGATTTATAACGTTATTGAATGGGTGTGTGTTTCTGAGTTTTGCGATGGTTTAAGCTCCTGTTGATTGGTTGGGTTGGATTTCTATGTTTGGCTCAGCTACAACTTGCAAAATTTATTATATCGCCATTGTTAGGGATTTTAGAGCTTTCTAGGGCTACTCATTTAGTAAGGATTACTTAATCAAACCCTAGATAACACCAAGACCAACTAAAAATATAACACATGCCCATACAAATTGTAAACAAGGATTAGGTTAACTTTACTAATCATACTCCTCGGATCATCCATTTTTAGGAATGAGACTCTGACTTATCCTCGACAACTACCCTAACCGTCAAACCTTCTGATTTACCTGCCCTACATCCATCAAGCCTGTTGATGTGTGAAGCTCAGGATTAGTAGAACCCAGCAACTATGACACCACTCCAACCCTCTAAAAGAAAGAAAACCAGTCCTACTGTAAAATAGTAGCCCAACTTGAGCCGACCCCTCCCGCCCGGGACTTTGTCAACCTAGATATGGACATAGCATCTACCATCACTAGTGCTGAATTGGGTCAGCTTAGGAAAAAGGTTCATCATTCCCGAGGAAGTGAGCTTGAACATTACAGAAGAAGATGTTCTGGCGAGCCAACCAAGCAGTAGTCAATTTGCCCTCTGTAAGGCCTTCTTTGACATGGGTCTACACCTGCTCATGCAAGGATATTTTTCTAAGATGATGGGTGCTATAAACTTAATCATGTGGCAGATCAACTTGAATGGATGGAGGGTACTGGTCAAACTCTATATAGTTTGAGACGAGCCTATCTAGGAGAATCATCAATTGAAGATATGAAAAAGTTGTACCAAATAAATGGAAACCCGAAGGAATATAATGGTTCGTACTACTGATCCCTCTACGCTGGAGGCAAATCCTTGATTACAAACCTCATAGTCACCGATAAAAATTTGAAGGAAAAATGTTTTTTGGTCAGAGGAGCATGGGGTGAACATCAGGTCATCGCTGGTCAGAAGATTGGTGTACCGATCATATTCAGGGTTGGAGGTAATGACCTGACCCGCTAACCCTTCTTCTTTATTCCCTTAGATTTTCGGTAACATAAATTTACCCTTTGTAGCCTACTGTGGTGATCCTCCCAAAGTTCGTTTTTAAGGTCAGGGTGAGGGTGAAGCTTGCACCTCAGTTGAGGCCACTATAGAGATATCTTTAACCCTTTCTCCTTCGCTGACTCAGGTCTCATCCCGAGTAACCCTGCACTAGTTGAAAATCAGTTTAGTAATTACTAGCTAACTGTCCGACCTCTTCTCATTCTTTTTCTCTATTGTTTGTTATTGGCTCTTAAATTTTTCATTTTATTGACTAAAACTTCATTTTATTGTTTCTAACATTTTGTTTTTTCTTGATGCATGGATATCTGGAAAAAGGCTTACCCCTCTGAAAATTGGACATGATGTCAGACACCAAGCCCAAAGTAGGGCAAACGGATTTCGACCCCGAGTCACCACCACAATTCCCTCATCCCAAAAATAAAAAAATTCGATGTAGGCCTATACCACAGCGACCCGAACCATCAATACACCACCCCCAAATGATCCTAAATACCATCTGACCAATCTTCACAAACTCCATCTGCCACACAAAGACACCGAAAACGGCTCCTCCACCAAGTCGAAGGCGAGGATGCAGAGTGCATTGAGGAATGTCTACGGAAAAAGACCACCGGCTATCGTGAAACGGGTCCAACGTCATATGCTCCAAACCTTGGGAGAGGGCGATCTCCTAGATAGTGCAAGGGAATGCATGGCTTGCTTCTTATCGACCTTTAACTATATGGCCCAACACGTGGACATCATTAGGTCCTTACGCCAGTCCCTCCAAACTTGAAGAAAAGAGAGAGATGACATCTGTGTTGAGGTAGCATCCAATGCTTTTGAACTGAAGCTATAGCAGACGAAGACAACCAGAACCGATTGGAAGCTCAGTGAATATAAGATTGAACTAGAGAAAGCCAATGATAAGTTGATCAAGACCCAAGTAGAGCTAGGTGATATGCTGGCCAATTTCACTAACCTCTTAGAGAATATCATGGTTGATATCCAGCTTGAAGGCTTGAAGGAATCCCTAGTGCTGATTGGGGAGACTTGCCCCGACCTTGACTTAAGCAAGCTTCTGATGGTCATGAAGGTTACCAATGGGAAATGACCTTTGCAGAACCCTTTGGCACGGGCCACGATGAAACTGAGGCAATCCCCAATCCAAACCTTCTAACATTAGTTCCTTTTGTTACTAAAGATGCCCTCAGCATATCCTATCATTTTACCAATCTCCCCTTGCGAAAAATCTTGAAGGGGCCCATAATGTAAATGAACAATGAATAATAAATTTTCCCTTCCATTTCCACACCGAAATACACACTGAGCAAAGACCCAATCTACGGAACTTTCATTCTTTCAACACTTAGTAGTATTTCCAACTTGTAATGACAAGCTTCAAATCTACTCGGTAACATACTTGGCCAAATTTTCAACACAACCTAATCCAATAAGGACCTTTCCTCAATAACAAACATTTATTTTTGAGCATACCAATGGGCTGACCTATTTTGAAAAACTCACCCCGACCAGACCAATAATCTATCGGTCTCTAACGTTGCATTGCCATGATCAGACCAATTAACTCAACCATATGCCCCGAGACATATTCTAACACTTAGGAAATTTTGAACCCTTCAAGGAAAACACTCTCTAAGAGCTATCGTTGTCCCTAGCTCTCTAAGCCTTTTAAAACTTGCTTGATAATGCTTCAATCGAAGCTCCCAATAATGCCCTCTACCAGTTATGGTAATTTTATATTCCTGATCACTTCAACATCATAGTATGATGTTCTTCCTTCGATACAAAGACAACCTGACCCGACCACTTTAGCCCACTTCAACACTTGAGACAATACTCTAATCTCTAGGTTGGCCTAAGTCAGTGGTGGTTGGCATTTGGCTAATTCTATGACTGGCGCCCTCACCACTACTCATTTCTTATCCATTCTGATGCTTGAGCCACAAACCTAACCTCGGGAATGACTTCACCGTGTTGTCTACTGTGTTGATCCCGATGGATCCCAACCTTTTTACTGTTATTTTTCTGTAAAATAGATATAATGAGGCCTCGGTGGAACGAATCCGACCCCGAGCCAACATGAACTTTGGGTTACAAGGGAATGACCTCTCATTGCGTCATTGAAACAAGGCTATAAGAGAGAAACTCCAACCCCATACCAATAAGTATAATAAGGCATCGGTGGAATGAGTCTGATCCCGAGCCATTCAATAAATCTGGCCACAAGGGAATGATCCATCCCTATGTCAATCTTACATAACATAAGGCCTCGCCAGGATGTACCCAACCCCGAGCCATTCAAATCAGAAAGACTTTGAGAGAATATTTCAAGCTCAGATCATCCCCACAAGCACTAGTAATGGCGTTCCATACAATGCTGCATGAAATCCAAAATAATGACAACAAATGTAATGAGGCTGATGTATCACACACTTTGCACCGACCCAAAATATCGCGGTAATTGGGACAGTGTCATGTCTAATGTTTCCTTAAATAAAAATTTTGAACCTCACATTTTAAATGTCTTGGGCAAACTGAGCTACGGATAAGGGGGAATTCCCCAAGTCTGCAAACGGCACAGAGACATTCTTTTCCTCCTTGTGCTATGCTCCTACGGATCCGAGAATGGATGGCCAATGTAATAGGGGAATTTCCCCTCCCTATGCTAGCCATATCCAGAGGCTGCAAATTCCACGGAGGTCTATAAGCCTTGTCTGTGCTATACATCTCCATCTCCCTCTATTAGTAGTAAATGCTATGATGGAAATATATTTCCCCATGTTATGCAATCCTAAGGCTACCGTAATACCTCAAAACTTTCTTCATTCCATAAGTGCTATGGTAACCTTGGGGGGAGAAGTGCCACACCAGTCCTCGTTGAACGTGCTATTATTGCTCGATGAGCCAAACGTCACGTATGTCTTCAATTATTCGAAGGTGTAACTTTTTGGGTATTAACATTCCAGCCCGGGGATTTAATAATGACATCACGATTGACATGCCAGAGGGTGCGTACTTTCTAAACTTTTGGCTTGCATCTTCCGGTGATGTCGACCATTGTTTTCCTCGAGAATTTTAAATAAGTTTTTATCATTCAAATAAGTAACAAGCCTATTTAAAGTATCTTCACAACGTTTTTGCGTTCCTAGGATTTTTTTAAGGGGGTTCCGTCTAACTGCTTTAGATGAAAGGCACTCGACCTGATAACCTCTACGGCCATTTAAGGTCTTTCCCATTTTGTTTCCATGGAGCCGTCTTCAGGTTTCTTTATGTTCAGAGTGACCATTCTTAAGACCAAGTCCCCAAGATGACAGGTTCGCTCTCGGGCTCTTTTGTTCTAAAAATAGGCTAGCCTCTTTTGCTACATGGTCATTTTGAGTGCCGATGTCTCTCTCTTTTCCTCCCCTATATCTTGATCGCGCCTAACGATGTCCCGATTCTATATTTCCTCAAAGTGTCAGACCCGATGAGGTGTTATCCCGATCTCTGCTGGGAATATTACCTCACATCCATAAGCTAATGAAAACGGGTCTCACCTATGGAGTCTTTGTAGGTCGTCCAGTGTGCTAATAAGACATCTAGTAGCTTCTCAACCCAAAAGTCTTTGCATGACCCGAGCCCCACCTTCAAATTATTTTTGATTGTTTTGTTTGTCACTTTCATGTGTCCGTTGGACTTCGAATGAACAGGTGATACAAATATCAATGCGATTTGGAGTTCTTCATAGAGCTACTTGAAGCCTACACTATTATACTACTTCCTATTATTCATGATGATATCCCTGAGAATCCCGAACTAACAAACAAAGTGGAAAACGGCTCAGCCTCCACCCACTTGGTGAAATAATCAATTACCAAAATTGCATACTTAGCTTGACCCCTTCCCATAGGCAGTGGTTTAACAAGATCCAAAATATATTGGGCAAATGGCCACGAACTAGATATAGTCGTCAACTGCTCAGGTGGTTGCTTGGATACGTCTGTATTCATCTAGCACCTATCACTTGCTCGGGGTATATCGAGCCCGTCCTGGTGTATTGTTGGCCAGTAATAACCTTGTCTGAGTGCTTTATGGGCAATCGATCTCCCACCATCACGATTCTTACAGATGCCCTCTCATGGATTTCCCTTTGCACATAATTAACTTCATCGGGCCCAAGACACCTTAGATACGACATTATGTAGCCCCTTCTGTAAAGTACCCCATCTATCTGGAAAAAATATGCACTCTAATATTTCAGTTTCTTCGCTTCTTTATTGTCCCTAGATAAATCTCCAGACTCTAAGTACCTCTTGATCGGGTCCATCTATGTTGGCTTAACTTCAACCACCACTTCCAGCATACCCGATCCTCCCACGTTCTTTAGCTCAAGGATCTCTAAGATAATAACCTAAGGGATTGTAGTCTTGGTAGATGATGCCAATCGGGCCAACGAATTTCCCTGTTGGATTTTTTCCCGACTAAAGTGTTCAAATATGACATTCTTGATTCCTTTAAGTAATTTCTTCACCTCATGAGGTATGCTATCATGTTGGGCTTCATTGCTTGAAGCTCATATTTCATTTTCTGGAAGGCCAGTTGAGAGTCACTCTTTACAATCACATCTCTCACTCCAACCACATCACAGATCCTCAGACCTGCCTTTTCCTAAGGATAACTCTAGCCCCAGATCCTTGCGAGCTGATTGACCTATCACCAAACAATTCCCGTTTCTCCTCTTCCTTAACCACCATGACTTGGTGTCTGGTAAATTCCACCATGAAGTAATCTAGATCTTGCCCCTTAATAGAATCTCGTGGCATGTAGCATATATCATATTCACTAAGCTCTATTGACCATTTTACCAAACGACTTGAGGTATCAGGTTTATGCATTATCTGTCTAACTGGATGGTCCGTATATACCCCGGTGAGGTGAGCTTGGAAGTAGGGACATAACTTATTCACTGTTGTAACTAAGGATAAGGCCATCAACTCATGAGCTAAATATCGAGTCTCTGGATCTAATAATGCTTTCCAATAATATTATACCGACCTTTAAATTTTATCTATTTGTTGTACTAATATTGTACTTAGAGCTTGTTAAAACAACTAAGTACATAAATAGCATCTCACCTAAAATTGGCTGAAGTGAGGGTTGGTCAGGTTGTTGGATTTTCTATAGGTCCCAAGATCAAATCTAAGCATGAAACACAAGTGAATACAACGACGAAGTTGCGGAATACTTACATCGAGCGGTTGAGAGACGATTTGGCAACAAAAACGAACTGAAATTCTGCTCAGTGCCCTCTGCTCATGTGCGCCCACTGCAGCAGTTTTGGCTTCTGTTTTGCGCCATTTTGAACATCAAAAACGAGCTCCAAGCTTCATCAAAACGTTCCCGGCTCATGGGGGGACTTCCCTATCACCTTCGCATTGATCTCGAAGTGTGCTAGCACTCTTGTTTTTGCATCAAAACGCACTTGCTTCCCTTTACTGCTCACTGTTTTTGCCTAGCCAAAACAGAACAGAAAATGCGTGAAGAGAGGAAGAAGGAGAAGAAGAGAGAGAGGAGGGAAAAGTGAGATGCGTATTTTGTGTTAATGTGTGTTCTAATACACATGAAATGAAATTCAAATTCATTTCCTACACATTTGGCTTTAAATGCCAACCACACACATCACTTAAGTCACATCAAGTCAACTCAATCAATCAATCAATTGTCACATCACTCAAAGTGACATGATTTGACGCTTGATGTGACGCTAGATGCGACTAGCGATTTGACGCTTGATTTGACGCGTGCCGCGCTCGAATTCGAAATACGAATGCGCTCGCAAATAATCTCGGGCTCGGATTCGCTAATTCTAAATTAACGAATTTTCCGTCGCGTCGTAATTAAATGATTACGCCTAGCGAAATCACTATTCACGTCGCTAACGAATTAATTCTAAATTAATTCGCTCGCCCGAATTAAAATCTAATTTTAATTCCGCGTCGAAATCCAATTTCGTTTAATATATCAAATATATTAATTCCTCGATTAATTCCAAATTAATCATTCTCTCTCTTTAAATTGATATTTTATCCCAGATAAAATATCTCCGTAATTAATCCCAGATTAATTTTCTCTCTCATCTTATTAATCCCAGATTAATATAAGTGCGAGTCATACGTCATCGGTGAATCTTTGGGAAGCGACCCATGAGATCCCCGGATAATTCGGCAGTAAATACGGTCGTCGGAGTATCCGAATCACGTACGTACCAAGTACTACGTTCTACCGATTTACGAGACACGATCGGCTTCTAGCAAAGCACGAAGTCTACCCAATTCTCCGGTCATATCCATCTAAGAATATTTAAGATCTGTATCAAGCGTAGTATACCAAGTATTGTGTATATCGGCCCAGTATCGGATAGTCACGTGCTAGGGCTGGGGCTGGATAAGTGTCTGCCCCGTCCGAAGCACATGTCGGATGTCTGGTAACTAGTCTCTATAATCGGATATGCATGACCTAGTCATAATATCCCGATGGTTGCGCAACACTTAAGAGCACTAATACCGTATCCTGCGTGACATCATCTCCACTATGACTGAAGTGATACTTCCGTCTTGACATCACACCCAATACTCTACGATTCTCAATATACCCAGCAGTTGGCGTACATAGAACCGGTTAGAGTCCTAGACGACCTCAACTAAAGTATATTGATTGTCGTAAGCATTAGCGGTGCAAGTCTCAGGTTAAGACCAAATACACCTACCCTGATGTCGGACTCCCATAGACACATAGTCATAATACCAATGGGATTCCGAGGGGTCTATCCAGAGCGAAGCTGTTTCCCGTACCATCGGTGAAACACACAACCTCCTATCGCACTTGCATAAGTATCCAATACTTAAATATATGAGAACTATGCCGTTGTGCCCTCACAACGCGCACAAGTGCAATACTAGCCTATTCCGCATTATCGATGTCCTGTCTCGATAATACTCCGGCTAGGGATATTTAATGATTAATCCTTCGTGGACTGATACTGTCTCATATCATTCTCCGTCCAGGAATAAATCATAGGGACCTCTAATCATTTATACATCTAAGGTGATCTAATCACAAATGATAAGAGTGCAATTTCCTTTGTCACATAGTTAATTTGTACAACAACACCATGATCTGTACAAATAGTGACGCTATGGGTCATATTATCCAACAATCTCCCACTTGGCACATAGCCAGTCACTCGAGTGTCTAACACCCGAACTATGTACGGTTCGCTCAAATTGCTGAGAAAAGATTTTCGTCAGCGGATTTGCATGATTATTAACTGACGCGATTTACACGATCATCACATCGCCACGATGTATGATCCGAACGAATCAGATGAATATAGAAGTATATATCTGGATCGTCGATGAGACCTTTAATTCCTTAGCCTGTGCTGACGCCTAGCTCAGCCGCTAACAGAACTATATCTAATCTAATTAGATTTATTATCGATCCAAATGGCTTCTATTGCTGCCTCAGCTGCAGCAATAATCCGCATTTGTTGTTTATCCGGCAACAGTATCTTGCTTGGAAGATTTCCAGCTCACTGTACCGTTATACTATTGTATAGTACCTTTGTTACGACTCATAGTCGTTATCAGGAAAGCCCAGCTTTCACCGATTATTTTATGGGAATATCATTTCCAAGAAATGACATATTATCATTATCTTACATGACATTCATGTCAGTGCACTCCCACTAACCCTTTTATATACACAAGAATCATATTGTTTTGAATTAAATCATACTCCTTTATGATTACATCAAAACGATAATTCCTAGAACCTATGCTTGCTTCAATCCAAACATGGATCGAATAACCTGCAAACCTTGTTTGCTTGTTATGGTACGACAAAACCGACAGGATGTTATAACATCCTCCGAAAGGTTTCCTTTTCAGGAAAGCGATTTTCCGTTAAGCTGTCATATTTCATAAATGAAATACACAGCTTTAGCAAGCATTATCCAAATGGATTTACAATGGCAACATGTAAAAGGTTTCGTCGGAATCAACACAATGTTGATAACTCTACCTTTTCTTTACAAGCCTAGCTTAGTACGTTGGTATGTTGCCTTCCATGTATGTCTTCCTCGAAGACTTATAAAGTACCAATAGGCACAATGTCTTATGGTACATCAACTAGTATCCAAACTTGTTGATATACATGGAATCCATTTCGGACTCATGACACTTTGTCATAATAGGGAGTCGATACCTTGTATCACTACCTCATACGTAATCAGTTGGTATACCTTAAAAGATTAACATCTTTATGAGGTGAGATCAGAAACCCATACCCCAGGTTGTTTTCTGACTCTCTCCGATCTACGTGGTTCTTGTGTATTCGAAGATTAATGGAATAGTTTCATCCTTGATGAACTATTTATGTTCCATTAGGAATGGTGCCTTGAATAGTATTACTCTGATTTTCATCGAGTTTTACTATCCTCCCACTTACCACTGCATGTCTGTATTCCTCTCAGGAAAACTGCATGGTGAGCAACAATCTAATTGTTCTCTGGTGAGATGTATAAATACAATACTTATGGTATCCCTAGGATAGCCTACAATTGACACTTATCCAATTTGGGTTTTAGTTTGGTATCATCCAAACATATGCCTAGCATCCCAAATGGTCAGGAATGAGAAACCCGGTTTCTTTCCCGTTCATATCTAATATGTAATCTGTCAAACAGATTATTATGGAACCTTATTCTAAATAAGTTATTGCACTGTTAAAACTTATCCGTTGAAGGAAATGGTAGCTCAGAGCGACTCATGATTAGCCTTATCATGTCTAACATGATTCGGTTAATCCGTTCGGACACACCGTCACTTTGACGTGTTCCGGGAGGAGTCCTCATTTGAAAGAATACTATACTCTTTCAAGTATATAAGAAACTTATTGCTTAAGTATTTTCCATTACGGTCTTACCGTGACGGTATAATACTATAGTCGATCTATTTGTCTATTTCGTGTCGAAACTCTAAAAGTTTCGATTTGTGTTCTTCAAAAGAAACACCAACCATTACGCGATGCCACATCCGTATAGGTCACGAAATATTCATATCCATATCTAGTCTAGCTAGACATGGGCCCTCTTGTTTCAATATGAACAAGGGCTAATAGATCGATGGCATTTTACACTTTTACCAAGTAAATAGTGTTTTAGGCACATTGCCCAATAAACTAGATTCGTAGACTTTATTTGATTGGAATCAAAACAGTCCGAGTACCCACTCTTCGAAAGTGTGGATATACGAGTCTTGTTCTATTGTGTCCCAGACAACAATGCCATAATTAGTTTCTTCTGATCAAATCATTTTGAGTTATTTGTTTGTCATTATATATATATTTGAGATTTATTTATATTCAAAATATAAATTCTGTTATTCACATCTAATGTGTTTATCTCAATATCATCTGTTGAGTTATTCTAAGGTCCCATGATCAAACAAGACATGAAATAATGCGTGAATACACCAACGAAGATAGCGGAATACTTACATTGGTTGGTAGAGTCAATTTGAAGACAAATGAACCCAAAAAACGCACTGCCCATGTAAGCTTACTGCATGCAGTCCACTGCCTCCAAAAACGGAATTTTGAGATGAGAAACGCAGCTCCTAGCTTCGTTGGATGGATCCCGGCTCATGGCGAACCTCCCTACCACCTTCGCAAGACTTGTAAGTGTGCTAGCACTTGAATTTTCACCATGAAAATTCACTCTTGCTTCCTATTGTTCAGCCCAAACTGGTTCAAAACCAGTGAAGAAAAGCCACACTTTGGCGTGAGAGAGTGAGAGAGTTGAAGTGAGTTAGTTAATTGATTTTTGTTACAAAAAATCAATTTATATTATGCCATAATATTTATTAAATTAATAATAAACTTATGACACAAATCATGCAATGGCTTAGAGTCAAACACTCAATTTCCATGCAAAACCATTGAGTGCATTGTACACTATCTCCATGCAATGCATTAGAATTAAATAATGCATAATATGACATGTGTTATGTGGGCCCCACACGTTTCCAAATGAAAGTGGGCCCACGTGCACTCACGCGTTCGGGTTCGATATTTCCGAATTCGAACTTACGTCGCGACGTTAATTAAATCGAATTTAAACAAATAATGCGCCTAGCGAAATTATTATTTACGTCGCTAACGAATTAATTCTAAATTAACTCGTTTGCCCGAATTAAAATCAAATTTTAATTCCGCGTCGAATCTAATTTCGTTTAATATATTCGAATAATTAATTACCGATTAATTCCAAATTAATCGTTATCTCTCTCTTGACGATATTTTATCCTAGATAAAATATCTCTTAATTAATCCTAGATTAATTTTCTCTCTCATCTATATAATCCCAGATTATTCAAGAGTGCAAGTTGTGCGTCATCGGTGGATTATCGGGAAGCGACCCATGAGATCTCCGGATAAGTTGGCAGTAAATACGGTCGTCGGAGTATCCGAATCACGTACGTACCAGTACTACGTTCTACCGATTAACGAGACAAGGTCAACTCCTAGCAAAGCACCAAGTCATCCCAATTCTCCGGACATATCCTTTTAAGTATTTAAGATCTATATCAAGCGTAGTATACTAATGTATTGTGCATATCGGCCCAGTATCGGATAGTCACGTGCTAGGGCTGGGGCTGGATAAGTGTCGCCCCGTCCGAAACACATATCGGATGTCTGGTAACTAGTCTCTAAATCGGATATTCATGACTGGTCATAATATCACGATTGGATGCGCATCACTTAAAAGCACTAATACCGTATCCTGCGTGACATCATCTCCACTATGACTGGAGTGATACTTCTGTCTCGACATCACATCCAATACACTACGATTCCTGATAAACCCAGAAGAGGTGAACACAGAACCAGTTAAGATCCCCCAACCACCAAAACCAAAGTTTACCGATTGTCGTAAGTATTAGCGATGCAAGTCTCAGGTTAAGACTATACACACCTACCTTGATTTCGGCCTCCCATAGACACCTAGTCATAATACCAATGGGATTCCGAAGGGTCTATCCAGAGCGAAGCTGTTTCCCGTACCATCGGTGAAACCGACCTCCTATCGCACTTGCACAAGTATCCAATACTTATATATATGAGAACTATGCCGTTGTGCCCTCACAACGCGCACAAGTGCAATACTAGCCTATTCCGCATTATCGATGTCCAGTCTCGATAATACTACGGCTAGGGATATTTAATGATTAATCCTTCGTGGACTGATACTGTCTCATATCATCTCATCCAGGAACTAATCATAGGGACCTCTCTTCATTTATATATCTATGGTGATCTAATCACAAATGATGAGAGTGCAATTTCCTTGTTACATAGTTAATTTGCTACAGCAACACAATGATCTGGCAAATAGTGACGCTATAGGTCATATTATCAAACATCATCCTTATATAATAAAACACTTTAGTGTTCTATAATATAAAGGTTCACCCGCGGTGGGTTAAACACTGATAAAGAGATAATGTATCTAGTCAAACTAGTTACATTATAACAGTTCTCTAATCCTGCTCATAGCAGATTCTGACATCAATACATATATCTATTATGTATCATATTAAGATCTATCTAAAAATCCAATTTTAATACTAGTAATGAACATAATTTTGAAAAAACATATTTGAAGTCAGAGCCTTGCTCGTCTTCAATCCTTCATGTCTGCTTTGTCCAAACGACAGTCACGCCTTCGCGATTCCGTTTGCCACAATTGTGCAGAATTTTGGGATATGTCATTTATCTTCCAAGAGACTATAATGATTTTGCCTTTGTCATTTTCAATATTCCAGTTGCCTTTGTCCAAGACTCGGGTTTATTGCTACAGCAACACAATGATCTGTGCAAATAGTGACGCTATAGGTCATATTATCCAACATCATCCTTATATAATAAAACACTTTAGTGTTCTATAATATAAAGGTTCACCCGCGGGGGGTTTAAACACTGATAAGAGATAATGTATCTAGTCAAAATAGTTACATTATAACAGTTCTCTAATCCTGCTCATAGCAGATTTGAACATCAATACATTATATCATTATGTATCATATTAAGATCTAAAAAATCCAATTTTAATACTAGTAATGAACAATTTTGACAAACATATTTGAAGTCAGAGCCTTGCTGTCTTCAATTCCTTATGTCTGCTTTGTCCAAACGACAGTCACGCTTCGCGATTCCGTTTGCCACAATGTGCAGACATTTGGGATATGTCATTTATTTCCAAGAAGACTATAATGATTTTGCCTTTGTCTTTTCAATATTCAGTTGCCTTTGTCCAAGACTCGGGTTTACAGAATATTGAAGTATGGTGTGCCTTGCACTACTTGCCTAATTGCAAATTTTGACTTGATCTCTTGAGA